>JAYRBW010062786.1:0-30149 GCA_036023295.1 Invenusta paracnida
TTCTTGTTTTTTCTGGTTTTTATTGTATTTCTGTCTGGTGAGCCGCTTTGGCCTGATGGTTTCACTCAATTCTACAAGTATGTATGAATCTGGGACACATCAGCCCTGAAACTACTCTAGTTGTCCCCAGGACTAGTCATACCTGTACAAGTTATACCAACCCAGGAAAAGTTGTACCCACATTTTTTTACATGTAAATTTATATAATAAACTTACCTATCAATACCAGTACCATACAATGTAGGTTATTAAAAATAAATGATTTAGCTGACATAAAGTATAAACTTGCCTTAAACAATAGAATACATTTTATTGTTGCAAACATATTTCTTATTTTTTGTTTCCATATTCAGTATTGTTAAATTAATTAGAAATAACAGTTACATATTTTCTCTCTTCTTTCCTTCAATTCCTCCCCCCAATCATTTTAACTTAATTATTTTTATATTTTTGAAATATATATATACTTGTCTAGGGCCAATATGTCTCAATGCTGATGTGTCATGTTATTATATATATTTTAGATAGTTATTGCATAAATTTTATATGGCAGTATACTAAAAATATTACAAATATAATTTATACATTCAAGGAAAAATATTATGTAAAAACTAACCATAAATAGAAGCAAATTGTTTATTATTTGTTTATTTACCAAAAATAAAGTATCATTAAAACAAAACACTAAATTTTAATTTTATATGAATCTGTTTATCTATACAAATAAAAATTGCTTACTTAACACCTATGTTATTACCATAGAAATAGGATGTTTTATAGGAGGGTTGTTGGTGATTGTGAAGTTCTTGGCCACAAATTAAATTTTTTTCAAAAAGTAAATAAAATGTAAAATAAACAAAAAATAAATAAATGTAATTAACAAGTAACCCCTATACACTACTAAAAGCTGGAGGCCGCAACCACATAACAATTATCAAGTATCTCACTATCCTTTACAATATATAAATTTAATTACATTTATTTGTTGTTTTTATTTTTATTTTCCAAACTAAATTTAATTTATGGCCAAGAACTCCACAATCACCGGGTGGTTATAAATTCAAAACATGTATTATAATCTTCAGAGTACCTAATGACTTTCAATCTGTTAGTAAGCAGCCATCAAAGACTCTTATTCCCATACATGCATAAATGCTAGCACCCTTGTGGCTGTAATAAAAATCCAGATCTCTGTTTACCCTATTATTATTAAACCCCATCAACTTTTATAATGTTAAATTATGTATTAATAATATATTTAATTTTAACATTAATTTACTACTCATCAGTATATATACTTCTTTGTAATTATTATAAATTAATGAGAAAAAAATTGAAACAATGTAATTGGTTCATTTATTTGGATTTTCAAAAAATATTTATAAAAAATATATCTATTTATTCTAGTATTAATCATAGTATTTCTTATTGATTTGTTAGTTTTAGAAACAAGATTACAATCCTACTCCACATGCTCCTAATATTTTTTGCCATTATAATATTATAAAATATGACACACAATTTTATGATTTTTTCTATCTATTCATCAATATATGGATAGACCTTGTGCTTTCAATTTTCTCCAATAATTTGAAGCTGGCAATATAAAGTTAAATTCTATCATTTTAAAATCAACCCAAGTAGGCAATTTAAAGTTCTTTCTACATAACTATAGTCAGTCTGTAAGTTAAAAAAAATAATTAAGACTGACTTTTAAAAAAGTAGTTAGTTGGAACCACTAAACCAAATATTAATTATACTAAGCCTATTCAAAATTAGGAATTGTCTGGCACTGGATCAGGGTAACTTTAACATATATTACATTAATATAGTCATAACAATAAATTGAATAATTTCTTATAAAAACTGCAGTTATTAATTATAGAATGAAAAATACTTTAATAATGAACTATAACTGTAGGTGCATATTCTGTTTGGTATAGCCATACTTACTTTTACTTTTTAGTGATGCAAAAAACCACTTAAAAATAATTTATTATTACAATCTAGCCAAGATAATATGCTTGAATACTAAGAAATAAACCTTGCACTTATGTCTGACAAACACAGTTGCATAACTATTTCAATTACTGAACTATAATTACATATATTTTTTTATTTTTAAGATAATAATATTTAATTTAATTAATGTTTAGTTTTATTTAGTTTAGTTCTTTATTTTATATATTGGTGACATTAATGTCCACAATGTTGGAGTTGGCACAATTCTGGAATCACACTGCACATTTTGGAAATTCCTAAAATACACAACTTTATTGGAATAATTTTATAGTATATATATATTAGTATAAAAATATAACATAGACTATAGAGGTACTATTTTGATTCAAGTTCTCAAATACAAATTAGCTTTATTAAAGCCAAATAAAACAGAAAAGAAAAGTAATATTAATAATTAAAAAAAATCTAATTCTTAAAATAAACTACATGTTATTGGGATTATTCTTGTATAAGATTATATACAATCCTGTCTATATAGTCACCAATGAAAAACAACAATTAGTAAGTTAAGTGAACTCTAGTTGGTTCAATTCAAGTAGAAAAAGTATTATGAAGAATGAATAACTCATCCCACTGTTTCTATATAGTAGAATTAAAGCATATTATTATATAATTGTCATATAGCACAGCAGTGTGATATTAGAATTTTTATATGTGGGTATTACTTTTCCTATATATCCCTATATTCATGGAGGCAATTAGATTAGCTAATATCAAAGAAAACTAAAGAATTAACATTTGTACAGTAATCTTTATATTTTATTCAATATTTAACTTTTATTACACCTAAATACAAAGTATGTAATATTTCTTGCTATAGTATATGAAAACTTACAAATAATACAGTATTCTCTCTATATATATACATACACTTATTGATTTAGTTTCTATAGACTTAGCCCTATATAATAAAAAAAACTATAAAAGGGTAATATACTAAATAAATGTATTTAGTTCTTATAAAAAAGGCATTATATAATGACTAAATATCTCATTTAAATATATAAATTTAAATATGAAAATACTATGATACTATTTCTATTACTGTTACTGTTATAAAATTAAGTAACATTAACAATTGAAAAATAATAATTCTAAAAATGTGCTATGTGTTATAAGAATCATTCTTATATAAGAATATATACATACTTGGTAATATATAGGCTATGTATAGGTATAGTTTAATCAGAAAATTACTAAAGATAAATAATGAGATGTATATAAATGGTTTATATTTTTCTCATTGTGATTTGTTTAGTACTTTTATATATTTTTAATTATACATGTAATATACAAACATTAGCTTGAAATCTAAGCATACATGTTCAGTTAGTCTGACAATGAGCATAAAAAACTTTATATAATATTTTCCCATAATTCTGCACAATTTTGTTAAAAACATTTCAAGTAATAAAACTATTTATATATGTATGTCTCATATAAGTAAAAGAAATTATTATAGGATAAACTGGAATTTGGAAGGTATATATTATAATAAATTATATAATAATCTTATTAATATCAATTTTATTAAATGGTCAATATAATTTCATGTACTTCTACTAAAATTTTATTATAAAACATTACATTTTATGCTTATTTATGTATGTGTCATGGAAATTCTAACAATATGCAGTACATTATTATAATTATTCTTGTATAATACATATGTTAGCCTAGACAGATCTATAGAATTGACTGGATTAAAATTAGTTCATTTACAATAGGAAAAACAAATCAAGAATCAAATATCTGATCTCACTATTGTAAAATTAAAGCATTACATTATATGTATTATTCTCATATACTTAGTCCATCTGAGCAATATCAGAATTTCAACATGTATGTGTTATACCTATATATTCCCATATTCACAGCCAATATTAGCCAATATAAAAGAAGAAGAAAGAATTAACATTTCTACAGTAATCTTTATATTTTATTCAATATTTAAACATACAATTAATAGAATATTCTATATATATACATTTTTTATGTTTTAGTTTCTATTTGCTTAGTGCTATTTGTAGGTTTTCATATACTATAGGAAGAAATAAGTATAAGTGTAACAAAAGTTAAATATTTAATAAAATATAAAGTTTACTGTACAAATTAATGTTAATTCTTTATTCTTTGATATAGGCTAATATAATTTGTCTCTGTGAATATAGGGATATATAGGTATATTAACACCCACTGATAAAAAAATTATGATTCACTCAGCTGCACTATATGAGAATAATCTGATACTATGCTTCAATTCTACTATATAGAAACAATGAGATGAGTTATAAATTCCTCATAATACTTCTACTTGAATTGAACCAATTGCAGTTCACTTAACTTACTAATTGTTGTTTCATTGGTGACTACATATATAACCAGGTTTGTATATAATCTAATACAAGAATAATTCCAATAATGCATAAGAATTAGCTTTTCTCAATCATTAAAAATAAAAATATGCTTCCTAAAGTACATACATATGTATATCTAATAACTTATTAATATTATTTATTTGGTTAAATTAAAATTTGATTTATAATTTGCTGGAATATTAGCTGTTTGATTTAAACAAATTGTACATAACTTAAAACTAACTGGGAAGTTCCTTTACTTCTTGAAGACTTCTGTTGCCCATACCTAAGGGCATTAGGAACAGTTCATGGCTTTCCAAATGTAAAATCCAAGTTGTTGTTAGCTTGCCCACTTGATGAAGCAGAATACCATTTAATAAATAAGTGAATACAAATATCAGAATCCTTATAAGTTTGCCACCATTTACTTAAAAAGGAAATCACATTTAACTTGGTCTAGCTCCCTGTTCATCTTGTAATTATCAAGTATGGAGAATTTTTTTTAATTCCTTAGATAAAGTTTATTTATATCAAATGAATAATACTGTCATGATTGGTTTATTTAACAACAACATTGTGTTAAGGATAGTACATTAATCTTATTATCAACAGATAACAGTATAATAGATCTGTTTAAATGTAAAAATGTATGGGCACTATTATGTGTGTTCCTGTAAAGCAACTTCTACCACAACCTGTTTACAAAGTGTACATAATAAATATTTACAAATATTTGTAAGATGCTTTGTATCTGTCTATTTATAATTGAATGTAATCAGAAATTTTCCTTTTATCTCAAAATGTAAAATTTTCATTTTAATTATACTAAACTAAAAATATTTGTAGAAAAGTATAAATAATATATAAGCATTAAAAGAGTAATTTTTGTTTAATTGATTATTACTATTAAAATTATTTGTAACTTATTTAAATCAAACGAGTTTATTTAATTTAATATTACTAATTATTTTCTTTAAAAAACGTTAACCCACAATATAATAACAGTATAATTTATATTCCCTATCATCATGTTTAAAATAATTTGAACCAATTTGCAGACAGTACCAATACTTATATAGCCATAGGAGATATTAACAGGGAAAATTTTTTGCTTAATTATACACTACCTGTTCTTTAGCTAAATATTTTTCTATTAAACGATTTAAAAAATAAAATAAGTTAACTATTTATTAAATAAAACATTTAAACAGATTTTCTATGCATGCATCTTACATAACTGACAATATGTATATTTGTTACCTTTCTATGTTGTACAATTGTTGCACAATTTTAGTAAATACTTTTTAATGCACATTTCAAGGGTATTTAACTATTCTTATTGCTAGCTACATTTATAATTTTTTTAATTTCAACAAAAATGATAATGAGAATAGGATTAATGTCCATTAATACTTTTTATTTTCGTTATAATATATATATATTTAAAATATACAAAATAACTTGTCCCTTTTCCAAAAATCCTCTTCATATGTTTTTGAAATCTTTCAATAAATATATGTAATTAAAAAATGCGAAGTGACCTATTTATGATCTATTCATCATTTAAGATATAATTTTTGTTTAGATATATGAAAGTTTAATAATCAGAATAAATTATTTCTTACCAAAAAAATATAAAATACTCAACTGAGTCCTGTATTATTATAATTATAATTTTATTCCATTTTGTTGATCTAAATTGTACAATTGGTTTTACAATAACATGTATTTTAATTTAAAATAAATGTTTTATATTTTAATTTTCAACTTATCTTAGAGATCCATGTTGCCTTGTTTAAATTATGAAACTATATTTGGTATATACTGTTGTTCATTTTATAGATAATTAGAAAGTCTCGTCGTTATCTTCCACATGTTGGTCGTCTTTGTCTTGTATCAACATTCATTGAAGATGGCATTCGTCTTTGCACACAGTGGTCCGATCAAATAGAATTCATCGGATCTATATGGAATCTACCTACATTTTTTTCTGTCCTATTTATACTTTTAAATATCGTGGGGCAGTTTGCTGGCAGTGGTATGATCATGGGCCGTTATCATGTAAAAATTGGTTGTGGCATTTTAATAGGAACTGTTGTGTTTCAGGTTAGTATATCTATATATTTTTAGATGTTTGGTTTACATATATACCTAGATGTAAGTTAAATATCGTATTTGAATAATACGAGTAAAGTGTATTAATGCTTTGCCGAGATATATAAATCAAATATGTAGAATTATTCATTGTATTGTATAATCGTTAGGTTTTTTAAATCTAAATTATAGTACAAAATGTTTTACTACATGTAGAACCTAATTTAATAAACATAAGATTTTTAATTTATGCTTTAATGTGACAAAAATATAAATTTTTAATAGAAATACTTTCATGTAAAATTGCCTGAAAGGCAACCGCATCTTTTTCAAATACTAAATATGTTTCGCTATATATCGTATTAATGGATGTGTTGATGAATTGATTACTCTAAACATTAGCCTCTTAGTCACTGGAGTTAGTTTAAAAGAAAGTGTTCTAAGCAAAACGAGAAGGCAGAAGGTCACTCATTATTTTAATTTTAATATGAGGTCACCTAAATTTTTAAATATAGCTGTATTATATGTATATACAGCTTTCATTTCCCATTGTATATATGATAGTTTCAAATGTTTTCAATGTTTTTGGCTGATAATTAAGTTTTAGTTTTTAGTATTTTTAGATCAATAGTTTAGTATGTTAGACATTTCTTCCCATGTATGCCCTTTCATAGCTTACCTATTTCGAAATGCGGTGTAAGATCTGTATTGGGTAGAACATTGCTGTAATGTATGCTTGCGTGTGCATCTCCTGTGCTCATTCTTTATGCTGTACCTAACTTTGTACATTTCGTATCCTTGCAGACTATTGGGTACAGCATCTGGTCGCAGACCTTCTTAACACGGAACCTCTCTCTGATCGGAAGTATGCTACTGCTGGTTGCTGAAAGTGACACTCAGAATCGATCCCTTCTTGCTGGCTTACCTTCAACTGGGGAGAATGCGCCCAAACAGTACTTACTTCTTGGGGGAAGAATCCTTGTCGTCCTGATGTTCCTCACCATTATTCATTTTGATTCCAATTTCCTCTACCTTGTTCAGGTGAGTTTAGTCAATATGAAAGTGCAGAATTAAACATTTCAAAGTAAATCATTGTATAATTAGTAGAGGTCATTTACTTATTTAAGTTTCTGTTTATATTCGCTATTTATCTATTACTGTGTTGTCTTTCTCACGAAGTAAAAAAAATAGTTCATTCACATCTTTATATGAATAATTTTATAACATTTTACTAACATTTTTAAATTTAATATATAAAATTGATTGGCATTGTTATTAGGACATATTAACTAGTTCGAAAAAATAAATAATATACTACCTTTAAAAGTAGAAATATAATCAATAAAAGTAAGTCGTCGTTAACAATACTTTTTGTTAATTTATAATACAATTTGTATTATATGCATTATAATTCAAAATTACATGCAACAATTTACGGACGTGTGTTTTCATAAAGTGTAATTTATGAATCAGTTACCTATTAAAATTATATTTGTTTGATTTATTGTGGACGATGAAGAAGCTGTCACGTTGTGGTACGTTTTGGAGGAGTTAAATACTTTCAAATTAAAGGTATATTCATTTCACTTTTGTGTAATCTTTGACATCTGAAACGTATAAATAAAGTAGTCTTAATTTGATTTTAAATCGTGCCGTTTTATTTAATTTTTCCTGAATGGTATTAGTCAAACCATATGATATTGAATAAATCAGCAACATCTTCAATCATTTGTCGATGCATAATGCATCTACGCATGAGCAACTAAGAATAAAACAACTCAATTTTGGATATTTTCTGATGCAGGACGATATAAAGGATTTTGCAATTGATATTAATTATTTTAATTTTGTTACAATTTTTTTAACTGTTACAAAAGTTTATATTTCGACTAAGGCAATTTAAATTTTTAATGAATAAGTGACGTCATATTTTGTTATTTTTTAACTTTTAATATTATGTAAATTTAATTATTATATAATTATTTATTTATATGATTACTCATTTTGTTATAGGGAAAATTAACATTAGAGAAATATTAAAACTGTATACTTTTGCATAGCAGTCACATTCAATTGGAGTCTACTCTTTGTACTTCTTTACTCTTGTTTTTTATATTTACTTTAAAAAAAACAATCCTTAATTTAAAAAATGAAATAATAATTAAAAAGTATTACAGTATTACTGGTTTAAATCTATGTTCATAAACCTCCTCATTTTTATAGATTTTTTGTGGTATATAGTTTTGACTTTTGTTGATTGCTTTCAAATTAGTTATTTAACCTAGTAACCGTTTACTAGAAATAAACATTTTTTTATGAATTTGAACATTATACATTTTTATCACATTTTGAAATAGTGTATTTAATCGTTACTAACTAAAAATCAAGTAATAAAATATAACCTTTTCTTTTCTGTTTTATTTTGTCTTAATATGGTTTTCTTGATTATTATTCCTTATCTGTTATTTTGTTAAATTATGACTGATATATTATATGAATGTTTTAATTGCTAAACCTAGTTTAGTATACTTTAACCAACTCTTGGTAAGACTTCTATAATTAAAGCTTCGATATAAGTGGTAAAATTAAGAAATACTTATAATTCTCATTTTCATTCTGAAAATAAGGTAACATCTGGGGAGCTTTTAAATTTTTGGTTTTATTTTTCACTTAAATGTAATATTTAATTTAAATGTGTATTACAAAAGATTTAATATAACTATTCAAGTTAAAATTAAATTGTTGTTTAAGTTTTCATAAGTTTTTTATTAATTAATTTTCAAATTAGATAAGAGACGCACGAATTTCATCCATAATGAAAAAGAAATTCTAATCAATGAAGTAAAAAAAATACAATGCCCAATTGTTTGGTCGATTTTCTAATAGTACTAGTAAAGATATGTCATGGAAGAAAATAACACACGTAGTTAGTAAAAATTCGGAAATCTGCAGGGGAAATAAAAATGAAGAGAATGAATATGAGAGCAGCACGCTATCAAAATAAGTTAGTAGAACAGGGGTATCCCCGCAGTATAACCCCCCTCCATCAATATATCCATTTCCAAAATAATCGCGAACAATGCACTGTTCCCAAATAAATGAATCATGTGTTGAGCCAGGCCAACTACAAAATTTTACATGCATGATCACAAATTACTTGACAGTTGATAGAATGATTATTTTTTATTGACAAATTGTCGCTCACGTTCACCTCTTTGTGCAATAATATTGATATGAGTGCCTATTAGGAATCGCATGACTTCTCGTTGTTGTCGTTCATTTGATCGTCTATATCATTGTAGATCATGAAAAAAACGTTGCCGATTGAGTCTAAACCTGTCAAAAAATTCACTGTAATTGTATTATTATCCAAGAGATTGTTTCTATTTCGGAATATCCTTTCTCGCCGCGCCTTAAAGCTTATTTTAAAAATCCATAGAAAAACGCTTAAAATAAGATCGACTTTATTTAATTTTCCACGTTTAAATACAACAGTGAACGCTATTTTAATTTAAATGTACACTTAAATTAAAAAACTAAAATGAGTTAAAAAATAATTTTTCATTTAAATATATCACTTAAATTTTTTTGTGAAACGCAAATCAAACTTAATATTTAAGTTAATGTTCCATTAAAGTTTTTTCTGAAACGCGCCCCTGGTTTTATTAAAAGCGTTTGTTAATGTTTGGCCATTTTTCAACTAAATTGTATTGCTGTCGCATACTTACCAATCAAGTTGGTACATACATACACAATCAGTATAATCTGTAATATATGATCTTTAATTATGTTACTACTAAAATATTGTAATTTAGCGGCTTTTTATTTAACCTCAGTTAGAAATTGCATTAATAATGAATTGTAATAGTGCTAGACTGTGGTATTACTTGTTTGTTGAGTAAATTAGCTGTTGTGTACTAAGTTAACAAACGTTGAAGGGACAGTATATTGTGAACCGAGAGTATTTCCGGCTGTATGTGTACCAGGCACATACCGTATACCTATAATGCCTGTTAATACACACGATATTAAATATAATTACATGCTATGTATTAATTTATTATTTAAGAATTAAGTATTCTTCTGTCATGCTGTTCTACCACGTTTAATTCTGTTCTTTACTTAGATCCATAAATAGAACATTTATATTAGTTAAAGTTAATTTTCTTTCAACACAGTAGTATACTTATTGTCTAATCCTATTTTATTTATTATATATTTGATATTAATTATAATTAGTATTTTATGGCCGAGTTAAGATTATATTTATTTTACTTATTTTTCACTTTGTCAGTATTATTTGAACCTTTTTATATTATAGTGCGCAAGATTAATTTATATTATATTAATTCGGGATTTATTAAAACTCCTTATGATCCTTTATTTCTGATTGCCAGTTCGCAAAGAAGTGTAAACTATTGTTTCTTTAAAAAGTAGCGTGGTGTCTCATATATTATGTTTTAAATAAAAAAGGGAAAACGGCCAGCAAGAAAAACAAACAAGAAACGCTTTGTGAATTAAAATGTATATGAATTCATTGTTGGTTGTTGGTTGTTGGTTGTTTTCCTTTTTTTAATATATATCTAGGTTAACTTATGTTATATAGAATTATTATATACAGATTATACAGATTATTTACAGAAGTTATATAGATTATTATTATACTAGATTACGTTCTTCTATTATAATATACTCCGGAATAAGTGGTTATGCGGAATTTTAATACATTGTTATTTGAGCTGTATGGAATATGTAGCTCATGCTTTGTTACTAGACTTTATGTTTTTTGCTGTACGTGACAGATTTGTCAACGTGTCAGAAAAATTATTATTACTGATTACAACATTAGTAGTAAGTGAATTAAAGACAGAAAAAAAGTAATATTTTTTGTAGGGATTTATATTAATATCTTAATAATGATAAATTTTGATATTTACAAATTGACTCTATCCAGTCGAAATGTTTCTTTCTCTGGTATTTTTCTGTAATTTCTAATCGCCAAATGAGGAGGAAGATGTACATATTGCTAAACATTTGTTTGATAGGGTTATTCCTATTTTTATTGATTAATTATAACTCAATTTCGGTGTACAATTGGTTAAAATATATTTCTATAATGACTTAGTAGTACTACCTGTCATATTTTTATTGTTTTCACATTTGTTTTGACTATGCATTTGATTGGTTTAAATGTTCACGATTATATCAGACAGTTACATTTATTAAGAATGAATTATATATCTTTGTTTTATTTGAAAATATATAAATATATTTATTAAAAAAATTGTTAATGAACGCTTGTATCATATAGAATAAAGTTTGATATACTTTAAACTTATTTTTAGAAAATTATATAAAACTATTAATGCACAGATTTCTAGCCTTGTAATTTTTTGTGTATGTCAATTATTTTTTCCACCTAGGCGGCAGCAAATCTGGCTCTAATTGTGCTGGTTGCCATTGGTTATAAGACCAAACTGTGCGCCCTGGTGCTGGTCTTCTGGCTCACCCTCATGAACTTCTACTACAACAACTTTTGGGCTGTTCGTTCAGACGGGATGCTCTGGGACTTTCTTAAATACGACTTCTTTCAATCCTTCTCTGTTATTGGTGGTCTCATGCTCATTGTCGCCTATGGACCGGGTGGCGTCAGTGTCGATGATTACAAAAAGAAGTGGTAACTAAACGAAGGAGGAGTCTATTTAACCTGGTTACCACCGTAATCCTGCCTCTATCTGTATGTGTGGTCTGTTTTCTGTCAGTTATTTCCCAGCTTTTTCTGCTCTCAGTCTAATTACATTCATCAAGATACAGACATATAAATACATTTTCACAACATACAATGTGTAAACAAAAAATTGAATAAAAATATGATGGTAGCATTATACAACTATTATTATTACTATTTCTAATTTACGTAGATATTTTTTCATATATAAGCATTATGTACTACAGTCTCTCTGCCTCCCACCAAATTAACATGATTGAATATATACTTACAAAGCAATTATTATCTCCGTTTGCCTCTCTTAAAACATATTTTAGATGTTGTTTTGACAAGCAATCGTGCTTTTCACGTTTATAATTTACATCTTATCCTGGTGAAATTGGTCCTTCGTAAACCCCGTTAATAATTCCTATGTATGCGGTGAAAGCTTGGTTACCATTTACATAGATTCTAATGAAATATATAACTTGTCTTCATTGTATTTTGTTGAAGAAAAGTCATTCGTGTTCATCTTTACCTTCCATAACCTATTTCTCGCCTCACTATAACCTTCTAGTCTGGTGCATAAAGTGCACCAATATAAAAATGTTTTATAAGAATTATATACATCCATTATATAACACTTTTTCTTTTAGTTTTTTGTTCGTCGTTATAAGTATTATTATATTGCATTGTTTATGTTCCTTGTGGGGAGTGTTTTAAACTATTTTGCTGAGTTATTTCTGTGTATACTTCATCTAATATTTATAATCTTGGCGAGATCATAATCATACCCCTATTATGTTCTTTTATATCTTTAATTAAATTCGATGCTCTGTTATGCATGCATTGCTTATTTATTGTAAAAATTGATATTCATATTAAATTTTCAACAACTCAACATATGACTAGGGAAAAAAGAACCTTGGATGATCTTTTTCGAATAATACAATACATATGTTATTGTATTTTCTTACTCATCGTATTTGTTTATCTTTTGATTTTGTAGAGCCTATGAATAGCTGTTATATTTAGTGTTGTCTCTTTTTGAACTCTCAACTAAATATTTCAGGCTAACCATGAAATATAATTGGACTTTTGGTTTGCATTCTGTTATTCGTAATTTGTTTTATATTAGACTATGGAGTAGATGTAAGGTGACAGTGAGAAAGGGTATTTATTTACATAGTTTAAAATATATTATGTAATAGTCATAGGCAGTATGCATTTAATAAAAGTAAATGTTTTTAAAAATAGTTGTCGACGCACTTAATTAAAACATAGTGCGACAATAAAAACGAGTGTTTATTTTGTGTATTCAGTTTTTAATATTATTAAAGAAAATTAATACATAACAGAATCGTATAAAATATAAATGATCCACGTGTCACGAATACAAAGCATTGATTATTGTTGTGATCAATATAGGCTCTATTTAAAAGAGTATATTGAGAATTGTGCATTAACACGTTATTGACTTGATTATTGTCACGTACTTACGACAAAACATTTAACTAAAACATGAAGTAGAGTGCATAGATTTATTTCACCTATATTATTATTTGGAGCGAAAAGGTTAATTAAATTTTACATGGTAATTTAGCTAAAAGGGATTTATACAATATATATATGTACATAGCAATCACCAGATGGGTTTGTTTATTCCGGTTTTTTAATGAAAATATCGAATAATTACTTGGATATATGTATATCACCATTTTTCAGGTTATCTCGATACAAAATTAATGATTTCCTACCTCATCCTTGTTGGACTTTTACTATTTATTTTAATATTATATGTATAGTGCTATAGATATAAATGCCATGGTTTTCTTTTCATGAAGTGCAGTTTTTTTGTTTCTTATTAGATTATTTTATAATATTGTTAAGTGTGATTATACTACTGCTTGTAGCTATGAAAAATTCTGATTATTTTCATTAAAAATGTATTTTCCAATACCTAAATCGTCAATATTATGAACCAAGAGGGTTGACAATAAAATAATTTTAAAAAGTTAAATTTATACATTAAATCAAAATATATTTTGTTCCTAAGAAACTTACAATTACATAAAATTTTAGTTTAATAATGTAATTAACTATTGGTTACTGTTTGCAGTTAAAATTAGACCTTTTGTTCTCAATCTATATCTCTTATCCACATCATTACATATCTCCATTACTGATGCTCTTGTTCTTGGTTTTCCACAGTGTGTCTAAAGAAATTTTTATTGATAACAATTTCAATTGAGGTTCGTTTGCAAATATGATTTAGATCTCTATGGGCATGAATTAAAATAATCAATCACAAAAATCGATATTTGGGAACAAAATAATTGTTTACATATTAAAGATATTTAATAATACTGTGTTTTTCTATTTAGTAAATATTAGAAAAAATTAACCAAGATTTTAGATAGAAATCACTATATATATATATTTACGTAAATCACGTATATATATTTATATACGCTCTTATATTAAAGGGTTTTATCTTAAGAATGGCAAAAATTATCTCTCTGTTAAAATTTGTTCAACGTGTCGTGTTTTATCCACTTATTTCACCTAAAATTCATAAATGATATTATGAAAGCTGTGTACATAATTTATAGAGAAAAAATTATACTACTTTTGGCAGACACACTACTATCAATAGTATACACATTTTAATTGTGTGTGCATTTTTTGTTGAACAGCCATATGTAACACATGATTTACACGGTAAAAACATTTTACTTAATATATTAATTTAATTTTTTAAATTATGTTACACACTACTTTTGCCGAACACCTAATTGTCAGTCGAATAAAATTTTAATTATTTGTGCATTTTGTATATTTTAACAACTATGCAGCCAATAATTTCCCGAACTTAGGCATTTTACTTGTTTTAATCAAGCCAAAGTGTCGAGCTATAATTAGATATTTCCGTTAAAATGAATGCATTACAACAACAAATTTCACTTATGTAATGTAATTTTTATGAATATGGTCCAAGGACTACTTTGAAGTAGTCCTTGGTCAGGTTATATTAATTACTAGTTTATGGTTTTCTTGAATTATACTAACAATCCAAAAATTATATTTAATAAATTATTGGTATAGAAATATTTGACAGTTTGAGATCATCAAACCTTCATTATAAGTAGGTATACCTACCAGGGTTTGTCTACCTAATTAATAATTGCATATTGTTTATATATATATAATTTTCAAACAAATTTGTAAAAATATCTTATTAGCAAAGAAATCAATGATTTCAAAATATGATTGACGGTAAATCAAAATTATAAATATACATCAAATAAATTATCAATAAGTTATTATATATAGTTAATCTACACCTCTATTGTATTTATATAGGTTAATACTATTAACCTCTTCTTTATAATACGCTCGAACATACAGACGAATAATAACAAAATTTTAACAATAAAAATCCATTACAACGCATATATCAGTAAAACATTTATATGTGTTTATAAAATATTGAAGTATATTGAATATTTTAGTTATATTCTAAAAACATGTAATACACAATCCTAAATTAACAAAAATAAAGATGTGGTAACTAAAAGTGAAGTACGTAAAAAATTAATTCCCACTAAAACGCTAAATATTGTTCCAATGAATATTTCACCTATCAGCATAATATTCGTATAAAAGGGAAGGATACTAAATAAATCAACTTTTTTAGAAATGGACCAATATCTTGCTTGTTAACAAATATCTTCAAACCACAAATGTTGTAAAGAAAGACCGCTCTATTATGTGTTCAGTAGGTCATGTTTTATAATTTTTCAGAGTAAACATTTACTTGATTAGTGCACTCATGTGAGACGCTACTGGTTTGACGAGTGTAATACATTTTTAATGCTCGATGTTAAAGACTTATATAGAGTAATAATTTTATATTTTAAGTTATATCAAGTGCATATATACATTTATATCTGAATTTATATATCAAATATGATAGGAAAATATAAAACTTACATTTATCGTTCTCTTCAGAATTCCAATGCAGCGATATCCGTCTATGCGTTAAAAATTGTATTTAAGTTCTAATATTCAGAGATGTAAGATACTTGCATTTTCCTTGAACTTTTCTTGTATACCTTACTTTTTCAGTCTTATTGGATGATTGGGAAATATGTTTGTTATTTTACGTAAAATATACCCTTTGTCAGATAATACTCCCTCTAAATAATGAATGCATCTCTGAAATCTAAAAAATTGCTATTTTTTTCAGCAACTGAAATATTATTGTCAATACACTTTTTTTTTTATATTTAAATAATATCCCTTGTAAAATGCTGAACAAACTAAAATATAATTAAATAATTGCCAATAATTACTAAATAATAAAAAGTAAAATCCTGAACAAACTAAAATATAATTAAATAACTGCCAATAATTACTAAATACTAAATTTTACAATAACTGACTAATATCTGATCAAATTTGTAAAATTCAATAAATAGTTAAAAATTATTACAATTAAATGTTACTACAGAAAATTATGTGTAAATATATTATATGTACAGGCAATACTCTTAACACATGTGTTATAATAGTCCCTGATTATATAGCTGACTTTAAAAAACTACAATTCATCTTCATTTTATGTTGCGTGATGTTCGAATTAGTAGAAAATACACTGTCGGCTGTCGAAAACTGTAAGTTAACAACCTTTGTCTACCAAATGTTTTCAACAACAAATCCGTGTTGTATTGTTTTTTTCGTATTCATATAATTTACGCTTTTGGTTATTTATCGAGAATCTTCATATTTTTGTTTTATATTATATAAAGATATCAATCGTGATAAATAAAATATTTAATATGACGAGAATGCACTAGTATTACTATAATACCATATGACAATAAAATAGAAAGTCAAATAATTGTAGAATACTATCTAAATATAGACGTCTACTTTATTAATTACAAAATATTCAAAATTTTAATATTAAGGAAAACCTTTTGTATTTGGTCCCTTATTTAATTTCAAACAATTTAAGTAATTTCCTTACTTAGTTTCAGGTAACTTATTACAGTCAAATGTTTATGAAATCTAAAAATACTTGTATTTTTTCATTTCTATTAAGAAATTTTGCGGTAAGAAATTCTTGTTAGACATATAATTTATATACATAAAAAATTCTCGTTAAATTAAATTAGCGTTAACAGTATCTATAGACAATTCAATAACGTTGATATCAACTCGGTGTGAATTATGGATTCTGTATACACGTAGTAATTGTTTTCCTTGTTTTGTGCAATCATGTCAATTGTACCATTCAATTTAGAACCCCGCTAGTAAATTTTTTTCTCAGAAATTATTGTAACAATTACTCCAGGAACAGTAGAGTGAAAAAGAAAAAAGAATGATATAAAGCTATGAGTTTTTCAGAATAGTTGATTAATATAACCTAAGTGATATAACATATTAGAACTCCAAGAAAAAATATAACTACATTTAAATGTCATTTATTCAAAGTATGATCTATTACTGACTTGTGATGGTTTCTGGCATGTCTTCTCCTATATAGTGACGCTTCAAAATAGGATCATAGCATTTCATGAGATTGTTTACTGTTTAGAGACGGTGTTCCTCACGATTACTAAAAGCAAATTTTTAATAATAATGAAGAACAATTGAAAATAACTTTAGGAGTATCATCACCTAAAATATTTTTTGTCAAAGATTTCACTGTGCTCTTTGTCTATTCACCTCCAGCTCTGTTCAACAGCCTCTATGCTATGTTTCATTGTGACATTTAGATTATGTAAGGTCACATTTTTAGACTACAACTTTTTAAAAGGCTCGTTACTAAAAATACAATCTTGGTGAAATTCTCTATTGAAATAATATTGTATTATTAAATAATAATAATTATTATTTATATTATAATACATTTTTATTGTTATAATAATTGTATTATTATCTCAAAGATCTATTATCAATATGGAATTATCTATAAGATTCTTCAAAGTTGAACTTTTATAGATCGTTTTATATTTTCCATACAAACTTCCAATATAAAAAAGTTTCTTTCCTAAATGTCTTTGATTCAATATGCTCATATAATTCTAAAGACAACCTGGAAGCCGTCGATAATACCATTATTATTTCATTCATTTAACCATTTGAGGAATGAATTAATGAAATATTCTCTTTGTACTTATAGATTAAATTTAGAATTGAATCGAGTCTGTGAATATTTTTTAGTTAATTCTTCGGAAATTTTATTTTTGGTTTTGAACTGTCCACACTTGTGTATATAGAACATTCATTGCCTCAAAAAAAACTATTGTCGAACATGCAATAATATAAATATGGTAAAAATCATTTTGCATACCCTGTATGCAAAATCGAATAGAGTTAAACATTCACATCGATGCTTTGTCTATTGTGAATAATATATATATATATATGGCAGTTTTTGGAATATAGTGGACACTATACAGTCTATGTAGTAATGTACCTATAATGCTGTACATTTGTGTAAGTTTTATTATTAATACATAATATTAATAAAAGCAATAATAATATTAAGTAATATTACTATGTAAGCAATGTATTTAAATTTCTGATATCCTAATTCACCATTTGTGTACATATATTATACAAAATATAACAAACAAGTTAAAATGTTCATTCGGGTCGTATAGGAATTTTAGGTTTACACATATGTCTATAAAATATATATGTAGGTCTATAAAATATATTTCAATAAAATAACTTTTGCTCCATAAATGGAATCATCTTGCAGAGTTACTGAAGTTTTTGTGAAAATCGTGATATTGAAAGGCCAAAATAAATAACTGAAAGGATACGAAAAGTAAATATTAATAAATTCAGAAATATCCATATATACAACATTATTATTATTATGCGGAGTACAACTATACATATTGATATAGATATAATCACTTATTTCAGGTTACAACTAAATATAATTAGAATATATCATTATCAAGATCGAGGATAATGGGGTTCATTTAACTCATACGTCTACATAAATGCTTAAATGATATGCATATTTTAGATTTACATTATCCATAATTAAGATTATGTTGTATAGTTAAGACACAAATATTAAATTTCTTATTCTACCATTATTTATAAGAGGACATATTGGGCCACGTCTTGCATAAATCTGAGAATACAAATATAAAGTATCTATAATATATTTCTTAAAGATAATGTATACTTTGAAAAATTCAATTTTGTTTAAAATTCTTTTCATAAATAATATTATCTTGTGAAGTGCTTGATTGCTTACCAAAAAATGTCTTCAATTTAACGACCGGGATTTAGAGATGCCATGATACCGAACGAATCATTGAGACATTTTAATTTATCTGTAAAAAGCACATTTAGGTCATTCAATTATATATATGCAATTTGTAAATTCGTTTATTATATTTAAAATCTATATTTTTGCAACAAATTTGTCTTTTTAAATTTTAATGGAATTTTATTGTGCATAAGAGAAGTAAGATATTATGAACAAGGGCTATTATAATATAATTTACACTTTAATTACTATCAAATTCTACAATTTAAAATCACAATTCTGTTTGTTGTAGCTCATAATCGTATGAATGTTAACCATACAATCATACATTTAACCATACATTTACAATACTTTTATAAATAAACGAGGGACAGACGCGTGGAGAAACGAAGCTTCTTTGTGAGGAGAGGCTTTGCTTCTTTGTGTTCCTCACCACAAACTAGATAGGATTAGAGATTGTCGATATCTCATTGTGTTAATAAAATTATTTCAAATATATTTAACTAACCTCAAATTATATTAATTATCATTAGCAAAATACAAGTCGTCCAGGTAAAATGAATACATACCGATTATAATGTTTTATTTGAAATATATTAATGTGTTACATGTGTGTGTACATACATATTTACTATATTACATTTATAAATACAAATAATTGAAAATCGACATTTCTCTTTAAATACCTCCGTTAACTCTAATTGAAAATATTTCGTTTTATATTTGTCCTATCTACAATACCTATATGTATTTTAGTCACAGAGAATAAATGAAAATATTAAAAAATACAAACATATTTGTAAACGTTTTTTTAGTTTAAGATGAAAATAAAACTTAATTAAGCCCATCCTTGAATATAGTTCAGAACCACGATAAAATATTTAAATTACATACAACAAATATTTACCTCCACCACACATAAAACTTTCATCTTGTCCTTTGTCGCATTTGCGGTTTGAATAATAGGACGACTTGAGATTGAGTAAAGTAGGACCCATAGTGGTACTGGATACGCGGTTGATACTGTTGTCAATACCCAAATGGGTCTTGTCTGGTGTTTCACCCATTGGTGCCTCAAGTTTTCTGAGAGGAGCCAAAGCTATAGGAAAAAAGATGCAGAAACCGTTATAGCAATGATGATAGCAAAATTATTATTTCATGTTAGAAGTACATATTCACAAATACATATTAATATTCTACGTAGATATCATCCGCTTTTGAATTCAATTTATGAAATTTTATAAATCGGTGACAGAATTTGTATAGGCTAAAAGGTTGAAAATTAAGTACACAATAAAATGTGCATAATTTTTAAAGTTTTAACTGTTATAACAATGTGCTTTTAATAAGATATTTTAATGTCTTAATTAAAATAATTATTATTTATTATTAACTGATTGTTGCATTTAATTATTTCTAGTTAGGATTCAATTTTATAATTTGATTGAAACACTACTTGCATACATAAAGTTCTGATTATAAGGACGCTCATATGAACAGTGTATATATATTTTGCTTCATTCAATTTTATATGATCATTATTAATAAAATCTATAACTGTCTAAAATTATTATGTAGCGGATAAAAACTTCATAGGTACCTAGGAATTATATAATAAAGAAAAAACGAGACGCGTATGCTATTTGAGATTACCATCCGAGGCCATGAGGCCGATGATCTAATCGATAGTAGCATAGCGTCGACTTTTGATCTATGACTTATTAAATTTTACTGTTTTTGTACAACGCAGTTATTGTAAGTGAACGAAAATCTCATCATAGGATGATAAACGAAGATATTAATGTTTGCTACCAGATGCATAAAACAAAGGAACATTTTAAATATTTTAATTCTCCTAATGTGTTTATACTGTTGAATATATGTAAATTCAACGTTCGTGCTTCGATATTATAGACTAATTGAAATTGTTTACAATAATCCAATTTTGACTTAGTAGAAAACCAATTTAATGTGTGAATTATTTTTAACTATCTCAGTATTTTTGTATGTTTCATAATTATGTTCCTAGCACACGTGGCCATCACTGATAATTTCTTTAAGGAAAGGTTATACTTTTTAAATTTAGGTACTTTAAAATTAAACAATTAATATTCATTAAATTGTTAAGAAAAATGTAATTATATATACCTAAATTTAGTATAAACATTTTGTATTTGTAATATTGTATTTATATTGAACATTATTTCTGAATCAAATACTATTCTTCGGGTACATACTTACCGCTAACGTACATGAACATGATTCCTCGATGAGTGTACGCTGTGTTCATATTAGTCCAACTGCTCCCCCCCTTACCACGACGAATTCGTGGCAGAGACAACGATCTGGTCAAACTGCGTTTCGGTACCTCCGCGGAAGCGCTTTTGATCGGTATTGGAGTCTCTTTGCTCAAAATAGGAGTTACTAATTGTGGAAGTTGACCGACAGAGGTTGTTGATTTTAGTGATCGATTTTCGAACTCTCCTTGACTATCTGACTTCTCACAAGGTTCTGGGAGTTCATCTGGATGTTTGGTTGTTTGAGTTGACGCATTTGGGTCAAAATAAGTGTACTAAATTGAATAAAAAAAGTACAGGATATGTTGGTTTATTTCATAAATGTGATATATATATATGATATGTAGTTAGAATCGTATAATTCATATCATATGGATTATATTTCCTGAGTATAATATGTGTTTATTATCCTTAAAATAATAATTTAAAAATATTGAAATTAATGAATATTTCAAATATGACATTAGTAATTGATTTAAATGATATAGGTCGGTATCTAGCCCGTTCACTTTTAGTAAATCGAAATCCAGAGGACATTTACTTTCTCACAGATTTTGTATTTATATTCTAATTCTTGCTTTTGTTATAAAATATTTTGATAATAAATCATATTAAATGAATACAATCGAAATTCTTATATGTGTATAGATAAATAGTTGCTGTATAATCCCGTATCTCTTAAGATCTATCTACATTAAATGGGTTTAAAAATGTGTATTATATTAAATCTATAGACAATTCACATGGAAATCATAACAAACGCCAAGTTTAAAAACCTATAGGTTTAGTTCTGTTCGATTTTTCGATGCGTCATGTCACACTGGATATGTTCTATATATATAGATAAATCTTGAGGTTATAGTATATACGTACTTGTCATTCGTACTTAGTATTGTACACTTCTGTGACTTCCCTTTTATAGTTTACTGTAAATCAAATAGCTGGAAGTATATTATATAGATATTACTTTTAAATAGTATATATAATAGTATATACCTATTATAGTAGTAAAGTTAGGTGAAGCGCATTAAGTGGTGTTGGATCTTGAGTGAAAAAGCTGTTACAGTGATATGGCACCTACCGCTGACCTATCGTCTTATGATTATAATAAGTGAGTTCCATGAAGGGGAGTGCTGCGGAAGATAGTCATCTGCCTATTGATCAGACGCAAAAGCTCTATATCAATACTCTGCATGAAAAAAGAGACAACACCTCCTGCCTCCCCTCCACTTCCACAACCACCCATATCTCTATCGATAATCCAGCAGGGTATTGACAATTAGTTACCACTTCAGATACGCAGTTGAGTGATAAGTATTCTCAATAAGCTAGTGACAAATGAAATCACATGGGACTATAGAAGGAAAAGTCATACTGGGTGACCACCCACTTGATAATGCCTTCATCATTGATTTAATACACTATGCATCCCTTACTAATAAGAGTAGAACTCTCTCACCATCTGTATGGCGCCAATTCAAGAAGGTTTTGGACAGACATGCAATTAAAATATACACCAGCGTGCGTGCCTTCGACTGCGCGAAAATTAACCTATGATAGTGATGTCCAGGATACGGTGGATAAAAGGGAACCATAGCAAGCTAGACACTTCTTAAGGCCTACAAATACGTTACAGTATAAACAAGTATCCTATTGGGCACAATACCTAAGACAAAAATAAATCCACTGGGTTTCTGTATTAAGAATTAAGTATTTCTGACAGAAAACTGTCAGTAGTATGATTACACCAAGTGTCTGTCCATGCACAAAGAGCGAGCGTTTGAGAGGAGACCTGTTCACACTGTGCTTGATAATGCGCAATGAGTAGATGTGCACCCTCTCAATAATGTCACCCAAGACAAGCTCCCATCGAGTTTACAATTACTTCCTCCACTGATGAATATATTGACGGACCATTGATAGTGGCCCTGTACAGACATCTCCGCAACTTTAATCGCTTGATTGCCAGTCCAGTCAAATGCACAGACACTGCTCGAAATCTATGCCCAATATATGTTTGCGGTAGGAGAGAAGGTAGGTCGCAGCGTATGTGTGGTCAGGTAGAGGTCTCGTTTCAGTAGTCGTTTCGAGAGAAGATAGGTAACCTTGCAGCTTTTGTTGGGATAGAAACTCTATCCAGCAAACGTTGGCCCATAGATGATCGCGTGACTCGCTTGGTGCTGTCTCGTCGTTGAACAGGGGGGACCCGATAACCGCACCACTGGTTAGTGAGCCTTTGAAACTTGTAAAGACTGGAGACTTGAAGAGTATGGTAGCGTAATTGTCCAGCATAGTAAGGTTGACCATATGAATAGTCCGTTCTCCCATCTTAGCGCAGTGGTTGGGCCCCACTTTGATAGAGGGCATTGCCGGCTAATGATGTGGCTCGATAATAAATTGTGACATCTTGAGAGCAGAGAGAGGAGCGAGGAGACGAACGTCTAGTTGCGCGAGCAAGAGTATGTTTGAGCTATAAAAATGTGTGCGTTCTTTTTAAACCCTTCGGGCTCTACCATTGGCTAAAGCCTCAAACGTACTTGATTAATCGGAAGGGTAGGTCTTTGTTCTAGCGCTCCACCCTCCATACTACTTATTATGTATTTACCTTTATTTTACAGGTAGATTTTAATTTTTTATAGACATGTAAAATAATATATCTAGAAGAAAGTATATAGTTATTTAGATGTATGTACAATATTATTATTATTACTAATTTACAAACATATCAAATTATGTACATATAAAAAATATGCATAATTTTAAAGTTATGCTGTCAAATGTTATGTTTTAAGTCTGAGTGTCAGATAAGTCGTTTAAAGGCTAAATTTCTCACAAGTAGTATCTCGCCGTGCTGATCTACTGGCTTGGCATCAGTTAAAAGTCTTTCTCTGTATATATATGAGTCTTTTTTTGTCCTCGGCGTATCCTCAGCAAGACTTAGTTGCAGTTTCTAAAGACGAAAACTGGAAACGTTATATGGTATCTTTTATAAATTTCTTTGTTTATAACTCTTGTGGGCCAGTATATGAAGAATACTGCTTGCTTTGAGGAGATTGTGTAGCGGCTACTCTATGTCTAAAGCTAGCTGTCAGTGTCCATGTGTTAGCGTTGGCGTTGTATAAGAAAATGGCTTCGATTGTTGCAGTGAACAGTTAAGTTCGAAGTGCATCTCAGAGGGCATCTATCTTAAAAAACTGGAGCCAAACGTTTTAACGTTACTCACGCTAACGAGCGACGATGACGGCAGTCTTTATGGCAGTCAAGAAATGAGGGCCAAGTCGTCAGCATATTCAAGGATTAAGCGTTACTTTTCAGGGTGTTTTTGACTTGTTTTTCGATATAAAAGAAATCCATTATTATCGTCTGATAGGGAAGTTCTAACAACCCAACCCAGTAGGATAACAATGAAGAAGGGCGCAAGAGTACCTCTTGTAACACTCCTGATGTAGTTTGAAACATATTGCAGAGACCATCTGGAGTAATGAAGGTGGCTTTTGAATTTTCTTTCAAACTTCAGATGCTTTAGACAAGTAATTGGAGAACATTGTATATGCTTTAAAAAATTTTTTATACATGATCTACGTTTCGGTATGTAGTTTTTTCGGAAAATAGTATTCGCAGAAAAAACTCATGTCACTGAACAAAATCAAAAATGTATTAATAGTTTCTTTTTTCTGCCGTGTGCAAAAGAGGACCTTCAAGATTTTGAATTACTTCGAGTATTGTAGTGATGCATACTTTGAGGGAGAGCATCAAGAAGACTTGATAGATAATTGAATAAGCTTCTGGAGTCATAAGAGTTTGCTGCCGTTGGGCCATTTTGTTGAACACAGAAAATGTGAGTGTTTCATGTTTTCAGTTGGACAAAATGCGTGTTATTACAGAGTGAAGAATGATTCTATTATGTAGCCGTGGACTAGCCAGAACACCACCACCACCATTTTTGAGTGTTTCAGCTGTAGAGATTGCATCTATTTTTGAGCAATACTTGTTGGAGGCTTGTTGGTTTTGATGTTATCAAGGTTTTCTGTTGTAAAAGTAGATATAAGTTTGCATTTCTGGCTAAACAAGCTGCCTATCCGCGAAGGTATTGTTCTTTTAGAGTACGACAGTTCAGGGATCCTAACCTTAAATCATGATTATTTTATTATAGCTTGGATCCGTTCTTGTTGAATCTCAAGCCCCCCCCCCACGCGCTTATCTTGTACAAAGAAAAAGTTACATATTTTTATTTTATAATATAAAAATCAATTTTGTAAGACAATAACATTTTAATTATTAAACTCTTGGTAATCTGAAGCAATATAAACAGTATATATTTCCTTTATACAACATATATGTTAATAAAATAAGTTGTATTACATTTATATTAAACATGTAAATATATCATTACCTGATTAAATGAAGTGGTGCTGTTTGTATTTTGTTTTGATTTCGGAGAATACATTTCGTTGTTAGATACAATCGAATTACGGCTCATCTTAAAACAGAAAACAGGAAAAACAGATTGCATACATCCTGCCTTTAGAAAGATAGATATATAATGTCCTAATTAAGTAATCTTAATTGAACGCACTTTAATTTAAGTTTTTGTAAATAAAATTAATTTTTAATTATACGTATATAATAATTGTAGGTATAATTTGTAAAAAAATTGTTTGTAAATATTCATTAAATTATGGATGAGTAGATGTATTGTATTCATCAAAATTGATCAATGCCACGAATAAGAATAGTCATTTTGAAACTTGAGAAAAATATGGTAATATAGACTGCTGCTTTACCTTTGATATTACAAGGAAAAGTTTTATGATTTATTGAATTTTATGAGGTATTCTTTATTTTACTTCAATATAGTCCCGTTTTTTAAATTTGCATATTAATTATTGTACTTAGATTTTTAATATTGTAAATTTTAGGATAGGTACCTACCTATCTATAATATTAACTTCAAACTTTAAAAGTATGGAATATAAAGTAGAACATCTATTAATACGTATTCTTAATTACATCAAAAGTGTTTCTTTTAATCATATAAATAAACGTAATTTGTACAGGTTACATTTTTAATCCTTTTTATTAGATAACGAATCTAATATTTATCTAGATTTTATATTCTAGATTTAAAGGCTCTAGTATATTATAATTTAATTTTTATTATGAAGTAATAAAATGTACCTTCGTAATTTGTGTTACGTATATATTCTGAATATTAAACCCCTGATAGGATATTTCCATATTATATTGCTATAATAGAATATTATTAATTTTAAACTTACACTTTAAATAAAAACATTGAAGGAATTAAACTGAAATTTAGATAAAATTTAGTACATAATGTACGTAATAAATAACAAAAATAAAAACTTAAGGAACTATTTACATTAAATTTCAAATTATGCGTAATATTTTATTATCTGTGACGATCAAATATAATTAAATATATCATATTTTATATCTTTTGTGACAGAATTAACTTCTTCTAGGTATCTATTCCATTTCATTTTTTAAATATTTGAATTTGTTGCTAAATATTATACATATATATACATATATGAAAAAATTAGGTTTATTGAAAGTAGTATTAATCAAGCATCAAAATGTCCAAATCAACCACAAACATTCAGCAAAAATAATGCAAAAAAAATGGTATGTATAATATATACCAATGAATAATAAATGTATTTAATTATACAGCAAAAAATATATATTTGTCATTTGTATTAAGTATAAAAAACAGAAATATAATTAAAATACAATTAATTTAAAATAAAATAATTCATAGAAGCTATTGATACATAGTTAATAACAATTGTTTTATTTTAAATATTTTTCGAATTTTAACTATTCAGTGAAGTATTTCCAAAGTAAATTATTATTAGTTAAAGGATTATATTACAAAAACGTATACACTACAACTAAAAGAAATAAAGATGCGTTAATGTTTATTGTATAGTGTTAATTGCAAACCAAGAGAAAATGACGGACATAAAAAGGGTGTCACAAATAAATATTCTTGGAGTCACTTTCGACAATCGACTATGTATGAGTTATAGCCACATCACTAAAACTCTGGTCTCTTGAGCAAAATCGCTTTACGCCCTGCGCATCCTTCGCCACCACGGAGTGCCCACATTCTCGCTTCACGATGTTTTCCAAGCTTTTATTTTATTAAAGCTTCTATATGCGTCTCATGGATGGTGGGGCTTAACTAACCAAAGTGAGAAAGATCGCATAAAAAATTACCTCCGTAGGTCAAACGCTACGGGTACGCAATCTTAAAAGTCCCCCAGTGATCGATTTATGTGAACAAGCGGACAACAAACTCTTTTCAAGTAACCTCAAGAACTCCCACCATCTCCTCCATTCCCTTCTTCCAAAAATTAAAATGTGTAGCCACAGGTATACGACAGCGTGACCACAATCGAACGCTCCCTGTCAGAACTATTTTACAAAACAATATCTTCATCGATAGAATTCTATATAAAAATATTTTGTAATATATATATGTATATATATATATTTCATTTACCTTTGTAAATCATTATTTCATGTTGACATGTGCGGTCTGTCATACGTTTTAAATATACATTTTTCTATCTATCTATGTATTTAATAACAATTTTATAGTTATTCATTAATTATGAGCAACATTTCTTCCTCCAGTTATGATTTTCGTAACATTATATATTCGGAGGCAATATCTGAATCAAATTAGAATATTACTACCAGTCTAGTCATCTAACTGTTTCGAAGTCTAAGATGCGTGAATTTAAACTTTTTCATTCAATTTTAGACGTAGTGTATAAACTCGACAATTCATGAAATATTTTATTCGTATTATATATATTATGTATGTATTACATATATTATTATAAATTCATTTATATGTTCAGATTACAGAGATATCAGTTTAGAAATATATAATACAATATATAGTATTGTGATAATTACTTAGTTAATTTTTATAACATAGGTTCAAATATATATTTTCAGTGTAGTTAAATCTTAATTCAAAATAACATGAATAAAATAAAGTAAAATACAATATAATGTAATAATTTAAAAAATTTAAACCTTTACGCTACAAAATGAAATTTATGTATATTAAATAATGTATATTAATATAAGTGTAAATAATAACATTTTACCTTAAAACTTGTAACTGAATAAATAACCACACAAATGAGAAAAAGGAAACGGCTGTAAAGTGAAATGATTGCCGATCCGTTACTGTTTTAGTATATTGTAATAATGACGCAAAATGCCGAAAGCGTCCAACAAATAAGGCAGTAGTCATAAGGATTATAGACACCTCTATCTTTGTTGCTATGGTAAAGTTAATAAAAGCCTGACAATTGTTACATAAAATACTAATAGCGATAGCTTAAGCTACATAGTATAAAATTAAGAATACAATAAATTTGTAACAATACCCTTAGTTTATGCTTCAGGTAATTTCAGTTGATATATTATGAAGAACTGGAATATTTTGTGGGCTTTTTATATCATCAATTAATGTACC
Organism: Invenusta paracnida; assembly: GCA_036023295.1. Taxonomy (NCBI): domain Eukaryota; kingdom Metazoa; phylum Platyhelminthes; order Proseriata; family Coelogynoporidae; genus Invenusta; species Invenusta paracnida. Next base: position 29,306 of record JAYRBW010062786.1, read on the forward strand.
GTTAAAAGATAGCATCTGGCATTCTTTCTTTAAGATGAATACATTATTTTTTATTTATAGGATCTTTTTATATAATATAAAAGGAGCTTACAAAATAATTTCCAATAAATATGGCAAAATTGTTAAATGTAGAGCTAAATAATTTATGACAATAGGAAGCCAACAATATAAGTGTATCAGTAACTATCGCTAAATAACAATTGATAAAAACAATATATATATATAATATTATTTTATTTTAAGTAAATTTGTTAATTAAAATATTAAATTCATATATACAATAGTTAAAAATATGTATTTAATACTACATTAAAAAATCAGCTCGAAAATAGATTTCAAATTGAAAAAATTGTGGAATTCCTGTATATAGCTTAAAAGAAAGTTTATATAAATGAGGAGTTTCTATATAGGTAAGTAGTAAGGCGGGAGTGGCTCAAGGCCACCCCCCCCCAGCCACGTACATCACCCGTGCAGAATCGAGCAAGCGCCAGCCAATGAGACGGCCGTAACAGTATTTAAGAGACGCGCTCATCTTTTTGTCTATTTAAACAAAACTTTAAAACTGCGTGGAATTATGTGGTGCTAAATTTAAATTATTAAATACGCGGGAATATTTCAATTAAACCTGGAATTATGTACCAGTGAAAAACTTACTGAAACTCCCATATTTAATACTTTTCTATTAATCAGAGAGAAACCGTAATCACGCAACAATTATACATAAGTTACATAAATACTACTTGTCTTAAACTTCCGTAGTATAGCTAATAACTGCATTTTGAGAAAATTAATAAATTGCTAAATTATATAACAAAACTCCTAAATCATTCCCTATTTGAATGCT
>JAYRBW010062797.1:0-30140 GCA_036023295.1 Invenusta paracnida
GAAGTTCCAGAGTTTGATGTGCGTAGGATTACGGTTCCTGGGAGTGGCTGGCGGGTGGTAGTGGAAGAGTTGCCATTCAGTAGTGTCGTCAAGAGCTGCAGTGGGGGAGTTCACAGCTTGCGGAGAGGTGAAAAGGTGAGCAGAGTCGTGGCGGATGAGGGTGGCTACACCTCCTCCGGTTGGTGCATTACCTTGGTGGCGAGGTCGAATCCTAGGTTTGCTGAAAAGTTGGTAGCCTTCAAACTTAACCAGAACATCTCCTAGTTTGGATTCTTGGAGGAAGGCGATGTCCGGTTTTTCCAGCTCCAGCAGCTTAGAGAGCTCTGTTTTCCTGCTGCGGAGTCCGTTGCAGTTGAGCGACAGGATCTTGATCCCGAGCCGGGCAGATCTACCAAGGAGGGGTGGGCGGGCGGGGGGACCGGGGTTGCACTCTATATCTCCGGCCAGAAGAAGAAGCAGCCGAGCGAGGTAGGCCGGATTACATCGCTCGGCAAAGAAAAACCCGGAAGAAAGCCATAGATACCAGAGCAGCGCGGTCTCGCAAGGGCGGTGGCCCTGGATTGTCTCTTCTGCTGGCGTCCTGCAGACGTCCGGGGGGTGGGGTGGTTGAAGGTCCACAGGTGGGTTGAAGGCGGGTCCCAGCGCGGTCTCGCAAGGGTGATGCCCCGGATTGTCTCTTCCGGGATCCGTCTTCTCCCCCCCCATGTTGAACGAGAGCCAGTTGGCCCTTGTGTAGGATGTGAGCTCCATTTGGCACCCCCGAGGGGGCCACCACGGCACCGCGTTGAGGCGTAGCTCTTTCCCCGGCAATCCGGGACCGTGGGGTCTTCCAGGTGGCGCTGGAGACTGTACTGGCAAAAAAGATCGTCAAAAGCCGTACACACTAGTGTACGTTCACACTACTATAAGTAATATAGACTCTTCAGAAGCTATAATACTATGTGAGACGTAATAAAAAACAAAAATCTGCTAAACGTGTTAAAATTGATATTGGCTATTACTAAATTATCAAGTAATATTTATTATTTCATCAAAATTAGGTACTAATTTTAATATAATGTATATGTGTGTATCTTAATTTGCAAGAAGTACATCAATTTCTATTACCTACGTGTATTACAATAATACACACTAAATATGTTTAATTAATTGAATAAAATACATGTGTGAGTTTCACTCATTTTATGATGAGTTTCGTTTTGAACCTTTTCGGCTGCCATAATGCCAGCCAGAAGTTAATATTGCTTTGTGCAATAGAAATTGCTCCATGGTAGTAGCTACGCCTTACTCTTCGCATTAACTAATATCGCTTCGTGCAATCCACCCTTACAGTCTATAACACGGAGAATTTTGGGACTACATTTAGACTCTGTTACGTAACAATAATTATTGTGTTTTCTTGTTCTCTTAATCTGGTATCTATAATGCACTCGGCTTATTGATTTTTTAGGTTTTCCGATCAGATTATCTTGTTAGTATTTTCCCAACATACTGAACGATGTTTATGTATTGACTACCATGACTTAGTATATAATCTACCTACATAATAGTTTTATCTTAGTTGTGCACTGAGTAAGGCTAAACGTCAAATATATATACATAATATATATTCAGTATATCAAATAAGTATCTGAAGACTATTGTATTTTTTCTTATATATTAATGAGAGTGTTGATAGGTAATATTTTATTTTCATTTCTTCTAATTCATTGTCAGGGTCACTTCAATCTTATAATTTTTAAAGTAATTTTGTATTTAAATGACAGAAATAATAATTTGAAAATTTTTATTTTGGCTTTGACTGATAAATATTGAAAATGTAAATAATTTACATATATATAAATATTTGACTTTTTTTATTGTTTAATGTGCGAAATGGTTTTTTAAAAATATTATGTTATTTTTTTATAAAGCTCGTTTGATTATTTGCTTTTAACATTACATTTTTACTTTTTGTAAAGACAGTAATGTCTTTAATATCTTTTATATAGACAGTTTTTAAAATCCAATAAGTTCATTGTTTTTTATAATTAACCATTTCTTTACAGGCGTTTGTACCTTGATTTACAAGTGTATTATTGTAAGATAAAGCGTCTGTCTATAGGGTAATTCCAACTGCAATACCTTTTTTGGCAAAAAATGTTTAATATTTCGCACCGTTTATATAGAGTGATTAGTTAGATCATGTAATAGTATGACAAAGTAGACAAAAGGCATGATAAAATGTAGTCTACATTCTTTCGAAGAACCCTCAGTTGCACTTAACCGCTTATTTATTTTAAAAGTTGTTGAAGTAATTTTCCTCTCATAAAAAGACTAGTATATAAATTTAGTAGAAACCCTATCTAAATAATATATTAATTATTAATGGATTTTCATGTTTAACTGTTTATAGGAACAGGAAACTCTGGCTTTGCTTTGATATGTCACTCATTTTTTAAATTTCTACAAATATATAGTAAACATAGGTAATATAATAAATGTAATTAACTTTTTTGAGTAAATATTCTTACTTTGTTTATTGAGTGCTAAGATAAATACTTAGTTGTACTATTTCGTAAATACTAATATAACAAATGATGTTTACTGCATTAACCTAATTGGAAAATTTAACAATTTTTACACTGATAATGATACAGAAAGCATTATTTGAATAGCTCTATCGTATTAGATAATCATGATGAATAATAGAACTTATTATATGTAAATATATACTTTTTAATTTTTCCAATGACGTTTTTTCTAGTATTTTTAGTTGTGACATATTATTTTTAACAACTGAAGAAATGTATTGTAATTAAATATATTCTATATAATAAAAATAATTATATTTATTTGTTTATGTGTTTTTTTAACAGCTTTTTTATATATTTATGACAGTAGCTTTTCTATATTTTCAAAAGTTGTTCTTCTGCATTACTCCGTATAAATTTGTAAAAAAAAATTACTAATTAATTAATTACAAATACAATTTCTACTAATCTCCGTACATTCAAAACTAAATTTTACAGTAAATTTAATAAATATATTATATTGTGTATATTATTGTGTATATATTGCTTAGGAAACGAAAAATGTGTTCTTACAGCTCAACTGTGTATTGAATATTTTGATTTGATTCTAAAATTCAAGTTAAATTAGCGAACAGTATATTGCGTCTTTTGCGAAATAAAAAGTGGGGTTGTTCAAAACCTTAACGTACTACTATTGAACAAACAATATTGGTTAATAAGTTAAGAACTGATTTATTTGTCAGATTTTACAATTATCCACAAACGGATTATTTGCATAATATCTTGATAAATCACTTAGTTTATTTCTACGCTTATATGGGGCTACGGTATGTAAAATAAAGTGAACATTTGAATTTATGCTCGTATTATCTGATGATTTTCCTAAGCCATTTATATTCATTGTTTCCTTAAATATTACCTTTAGGCAATAGTGGGAAATAGGTCACTCCGTTATATAAGTAACCTTAATAGTACATATATAACCCCTCAATGTACCTATATTATATAATATCTCACCTTCATACATGTATTATATAAGCATTGCTGACGTCACGCAATTCAGTAGAAGTTTGTAAATTTCACGTGGCGTCAGGTATAGATTAATGTAATATATATATAATGTGAATATAAAAATGTATTTACAATATTTGTTTAACGTTAATAGTGCATTATTGGATTATTTTTCTTAATTGAAGAATTGAAGAATTTTAGATATTTCTTTTATTTAAGACAAAAGTTGTGAAACAATGTATGGAGATATGTTATTGATAATGTAAAGTTTATGTCAATAATACCTACAGTATATGTATTGAAATTACAGTGTGCACACTTATACTAAGTGGCACACGCACTTGAACAAAACCCAGTCACCATCAAATACGTCACCCTAACCCTAACCCATTCTCCCAAAACCAGTCGCCTGTCGGAAAAATTTCGAGTAATTTTCAAAAATGTGAGCTAGGGTCAAAATTATCAAATTAAAGTTTTTGTCATAAATCATTAGTACTCATATTAATGTTTAATTTGTCCAAATATTAAATATAAATTTTAACTGAATATATAAAATAATTGCATATTAATATTACGTATTTTTTATAGCTTTTCTCAGTTTGTAGTATTTTATGATTTTTTGGGTTAAAATTGACATAATTCTGAAAATACTGGATCTAGAAGTATAAATTTGGTATAAAAATAATTGTATGAATGAGTAGAACACAATTATAAAATAAAAAGGATTTTGAAAATTGCCGACAAGCGACTGGTTTTGTGAGAATGGGTCACATTATTAATTTGATTCACCGCCTGTTTCAATATTAATCAAAACTGAGCTATTTAATCACAGAGATTGAATTGATACAATGTAATAATAATTATAATATTATTTAAACCGGTAAACCGACTTTCAAAATTTTCATCGGGGCTACTGACCACGAAATTTACGTAAATCGTCGATGGTAAGAAATTAAACCGATCTTTTAATATAATTGAAAATGTAATTCATTTTAATTCATAATTTTTGTCTAGAATATAAAAATATGACATTTTATTTTGTGTTTTTTTTTACTTTTCCAATTCATACAACTAAAATGCAACGGACGAGGAACGATAATTCGATTTCTTCAACGTATACCACTAAAATCGAAACAATATAAGCGTTTTTTGTCAAACACCTATAATAATTATTGTACCTATATACGAAAAAATTCACATAAACACTAACTGCACATAACTCACTTGAATAAACTCAGGCTACCGAAGTGATTCACACATCATGCATAGTTTGAACGCTACAAAACATTTTTACATCGCAACTTCACTATGTAAAATGCATGTCATGGAATGTTTTATCCAGATTATTAGTTGCTAATATCAAAGAATGCGACTGTAGTTCAATAGTTGTAATTTTATATATGTATCATGGATTTTTGACAAAACCATGGAATTTCAAAATTACACTTAATATTCTATGCTGAAAGGAAAGAATGAGCAATAACCTTGTGTTGTTATAAAAAGCGATATTACATGATTAGAGGTTCAAATGATCAGATTAAAAACCAGTTGGTCAATGTATATCAAGGCAATCCACTTCTCTAGATTTAAATCGTTATATTTCTAGGAATAGACAATCTAAAGTCAGCTGAAATGATCAGCGTGTTTCTCAGCATTGCTCATATGGAACATGTGCTTGGAGAAAACCTAGTTAGAATGCATTGAAATAATTCAACACGCATGCATGGTAATATCCCTTTCCTGATGTTTTTCACCATGAAGCTATCAAACAATCAAAACTTCTTCAAATCACTTACAATATCTCTGCAAAATGTCAGATTTCTTAATCTAGGAAAAGTATAACCTTTATTAAGTCTAGTCACATTTACACGTTCAAATGCTACTCTAAATTTTTTTGCATTGCATTTTTCATTACAGAATTTTCAAGTTATGAAATATGCTGGTCTTTAACATCCACTGTTCTTATTTTAAATATTTTGTTTTACTTATATAATTAATTAAATCAAATGATTTTAATAAAAAAATGAATTTGTTGAATACATACATATATTAAAGCTATTTTTTATCTTACATTCACTTTGTTAATATCAATATCATATATTGTCTAAAATTTATCATAAGTCCTATTTCTATATTTTTTCTATTAGTAATACAAAAATCCCTGCATTTTCACATTTTAATAATACTATTTCGAAATATCTAAGCTATAAGTCATATATGTACTATATATGTATATAAATTCAGACAGGTTATTATCTTAGATAATTTTATATTCAAAGGTAAATATGACTGAACACTTCTTTTGATTATATACTCTGAAAACTATTTTTAATGTATGAAGAGTATATATTTCATTACTATCACTAATGTTATTCTTCTTTGCTGTGTTTGTTCTTTACGTATTAAAACAATAAACGTCTTGAGTATTTAGTTTTTATTTATTTTTTCTATCCGATTCCTTATGCATCGTATAATAATTAATATGTTTATATGTTACAGTCAATACCCGAAATGAGTCAGAACGGGTTGTGACTAGTTAATGCCCAAAGTATATAAGAGTGAATGTTATTTGTAATTTATAAGTTTGATAATTATTTCTTTAATAAGTTTGTTGTGGACACATTATAATTGTATGTCTAATTGTATATTCTATTTAAATTATTTATTATTACGCATATTTACTAATATGTCAATACACAATATACTATGTACTATAAAACTGTGATGTAACTAGGTGTTCTATACATTTATAAAAGTACAACAGCATACCCGACTTCGATTGAATTTTACACCTAATTTTTCTTCGCGTGTATAGAAAAAATATGTTTAGATACATATATTTCAACCTAAGTTTACAGAATGTGTATATCACATTTTTCTTTGAACAGTTGTCAGAAAGTAAGTTTGCACGACGCATCATCAATCATAATTTAATATAGTTAAACTGACCTTGATAGAATTACTTTATATCTAATTGTAAGTAGAAAATATATGCTGTATGTGCATCGTATATAATAATTGTATACATATACTGTGAAATCTGCCGTTATATACATATTTAAATCGATTTCTTTTTAACTATACATTTTACGGTTCGATATTTAATTATAACATAGACATGTTTTAAATATTGTTATTATATTATTTTATTTTATTAAAATATACATAGAATTTTTTAAATATGGTATAGTCTAAATTTATATTATATTATAACCGTAAGGGAAAGGTTAAAAATATCTGGATTATTCTCTTATCATCACCTTTTAATGAACACCTTTGAAATATTTGTAAAGAAATAAATTTTTAACAATTTCTACACTAAATATAACATTATTTCTAACATAATAAGAAATTTTTAAGAAATGCTGAACACGCCATGCATTGATATACCAAAACGCATACGCATAATATGCACCGAATAGTATATCCGAATAATGTGTTTTTGATTATTCGGATATACCCTATTTGGTACGTGCTCAAAAATCTCTTATAAAATTTACAAGACAAGTGAACATATATTTATGAATAAATCCGGAAACGAAACCGAGTTTATTAAAACAAGAATAGGTACAACAAGAGATAACGTTTATAGGATAAATAACTTAAATAAATGGGAGAAGAATTGGATTTATGAGTGTATGGATACCGACAGGCCGGCACCTAGAGAAAAAGTCAGCGGGATAATCACTGTAGAATATAACGAAAACAATTCTGTTTAAATTTGACAATAGAACCCAATATACGGATAGACTGACAATCAAAAGGGCTGACATGGCAGAGGCGCCCCAACTCTGGTGTTATCAGAAACGAAGGTGTCGCCTGCACCCGGCCGTGTCGCAGATTATTCATACCGTAGCTCAAAGCTCGGCCTGCGTGAATTATATTTTCAAATGAATTTATAAAAATTGAATTTGTGAATATTTCTTAAGAAATAGGCTATTTCTTTTTAATAGACTATATTTATAGACTGGTGTAACTATATAATAATTCAATTAATAAAAGTCAATTTTGTATCCTAATATTGAGAGAAATTAAGCTAGATCCATATTCTAATATAAACAAGCATACATTATTTAGATAAATTATTAGACAGAATTATTTAGTATATTTTTCAATTACAGTGTTCGCGAATAACTAATATGTCTAAATTACTTTTCCTTATTTTGTCTCTGTGTTTACTACTTGACAACTACCGTACTAATTATCTAGCTGGTGTATGTCTGTTCACTTCCTCATTTGCAATGCAAGCGTAAGATTACTTCACTATCTTGTCGAAAGATGAGCTACTATTTAGCAATACCTTGGGGAAGAAGACTCATGTAGATTCCACTCTTCTTGTGATATATGTACCAATTCATAAACACGTATCTACTTATTATCTTTCGACACTCTTTAGTCTTCTTGGGAAGGCGAAATATTTTTCTTTATACAGACTTGTGATGTCCATGAATGGCGGGCAACCTGATTATATTATGTAGTGCGTCATAAGAAGCTAGCTTAAATAATTACATTTCGAAAAATCTTATGCTTTTCTTTTTATCTTTTTCTGCGCAGCTAGAGAAGTACGCATTTATCCCTTTCAATTTTTATACGTCTAAGAAATTAATCACACTATTCACCGTAATTAGAAGAGAACTTTTTTATTATTTTGTATTTAAATATGTAAGTATATATTTAAAAAACCACTGTCCGACAGAAAACACTTATAAGACTAGGTTATTAAATATTATGAAATAGTGTTTACTAATACATTTATTGAATAACCATTTTATTTAGTAGTTTTTTATCTCAAAATTATAGTTAATATTTTTGAAGTAATCTGCTTTATTCAGACAAAATATGGCATTGGTATTCATTTTATACGCCTATATTTATAATAGTTATAACTTAAATGACTTTTTTTACCATATTTAATATTCTTTAATTAATTAATTAATTATAAATAACTCTCTATGCAGTTTAAAAACTAAGAAATTTATTCAGATTAATAACTAAAATTGCCAACAAAATTTTAGTTTGCCAACAAAATTGCCAACTACTGCTATTTTGTGGTACATAATTTCAAATAATTAAGTGGATATTTCTAAAACATTTATGCCTAAATAGTATTTATATTTGTATATATTTCAGTTTCTTTAGATTGCTTAATTATGAATAATGATTATAGCCATTTTGTAATAATACATATAGTAAATATTTTATAATTTTCACTTATTGCAGTTAAATATGATGTTTTAAAATAATATATTTTACAGATAGAATATGTATTAATTGCTAAATAGAAACATTAGGCTTGTATATGATCCTAAACAATGACATAGGTAAGCTTATTTGAATAATGCAGTTTATAAATTTTGCATAATATTGCAAAATGTACAAGATCTATGTATAACAAATAATATATATATATATTCGGTTAGATGTAATGCAGTTGTATATGTATAATAGTTATAATATATTTACTATATATATTATTATATTCTGTTGACTAATCATAATGTATTAGTTATAATAATGATTGTATAAACATCATAAAGTTAATACATTTTTTACTTAATTAATGAAAAAGGTTTTTTCAATTTCATTAACTGCTTTTTTAATTTTTGTTATTGACATTTTAATAAATGCATATTTGAATATGCAAAACTATTCATTTCTATTATATATATGATTAAGTTATGTGCATTATATAAAATTTACAGTTAAATATCCTCAACTATTTATAAACTATTGTGTAATTTACGTATTTTTATCTTATTATAGAAATCTATCCCGTATAGACCGAGTTTGGTCTAATTCCAATGAGTTAGAATGACTCCGGGATGTTATGACAGCGTTAGATTTTTCATTTTTTTTAGTTTCTAATTTAAAAACTTTAATTTTGGCAAAGAAAGATTTCTAAATACACACAATCGCTGGTTACCATTAGGGCATTGAAATATGACTCGTAGATAAATTATTTTCATACATTTTTCAATCAAAATTAATTATATTCAGCGAATAAATTATTCTAAGCTTTGCACTAAAGTCATTTTGCTTTGAACCTTAATAATAACAAAAAAATATATCTGTAATTAATTTATTAAAATATTAAATATTCATAATAAATCAGGCCTTTATTATGTGTAGATATAATACATCACTCGTATTATTCACTAGGAGAATACCGTACTATGTAAACATATTGAATTCTATTCACCCGGTGATTAGTACAGTTGTAGTTATTTAGAAATGTTACAAAAAATACATCTATGAAGCTGAAATTGACTAATTTAACGCGAAATTCCTGAATGTCATACCATTTAAAAGATATCTAATTCAGTCTTATAGCAAATTTAATATGTGCTAGAAAGGTCCGTAAAAATAGTTCTTTTTCTCAAACACATATTTTGATAATTTAGAGACCTATAGCATGTTAAAAAACCTTGAAAAGATTCATTTATTTAAAATAATTCTAACTTATATAGTGCAACTATTAATACTCAACTATTTAACAATAGCATTTTGAATATTTTTATGTTAAGCTGATTTCTATTATTTGGATCAGTAAAGAATGTGAACCAACGCATTTAAAACACGAGTTTATCTTTGAAATATTGTATTATATTTGCCTCCGATTTTGAAAACATTTTTTATCAAATTTATTCTGTTTATATACGTACTCTACACCATTATTACGTTAAGACTGTTAAGACTGCTGACTACAATTTTATCTGTTTGTACAATTTTCAGGAGCACGTCTCAACGAAAGTGTTTTAAAGTCTTGTGGATATAACGACATCGCAATCACGGCGGATGGTAGCACCACATATGCTGTTGGAAACGATAAAACTCTAAAGGAAGTCAATGAATCGCAGGTAATTAATTTGTTAATTCTAAAGTTTTAAAACTTCGTTCGGTTTTAAATTACCTAAATCATGTGAAATTTTAAAATGTTACTTTAAACTTTAACAATTTTTTAAGCTAAATAAAAACTTTCTACGTATTTATATTTCATAGCTTTCAGTCTAATCTAAAACGTTAATTTAAGTTAGATTCAATTTTTTTAAGTATTAAATATTGTTTAAAACATTCTCTATAAAACTTCATTAGAAAACAACATTATTTAAACTATATTTTTTAGTGGCTACTAACTAACTAAACTAAGTACTGAAGATATTTAAGTTGTTGAAAATTAGACAATTTGACATAAGAAGTCTAAATTTTTTAAATTCATCCACTGCTTAATTTAATTAATTTTAACGTTACTGCAAATACTTATTGACAGTCTCTAGTGTTATGTTATAAACTTTTCGGTATTGTTTTTATTGTTTTGTAATTTTAAAACACTATTTGTTTACAGCTAAAAGTATATTTTATTATCTTCTAAATCTCAGCAAAATTTTAAAAGCGACGCTGACTGTTTAAAGATTTCAATGATCTTTGCTTTTTCAGACGCTTTAATTTTAGGAATAACCATCTAACAGCAAAATGAACCTAATTAATAGCTGTGAATTAAATCGTATTATAGCCTTTGAAAATGTTACGTCAGTTTTAAATGTATTAAAAAATGTTTAATTACTTTCAAAAGCTTTGAAAATCAGTTTGAAAGCTTTTGTGGTCAACGTTGGTTTTATTTTGGTTTTGATAGTTACGTGCAACGAGACCACTATACCGCCAACACTACAGCAGATCTCTGTAATTATCATGACATACTACTAATAGTAGTTATGCACAGGTAGTCACCAGCATCCACCGCAGAGAAGATGCCATGGCACAGACAGTTTCATTCATCCTTAAGAACTTAGCAGGCGCACCATAATGGATACTGTCCATGGGCAATTTGAGCAGCCTCTGAATTTAATCATACAAGGTGGTATAGTCGGGTTCGAACCAGGTTTCCTCTATACACCACTAAGGCTGTTATAGTTGAACTGTTTAGAAATTATAATAAATTATAACAATCGTGTATATACGTGCAATCGTTTTTGTTATAGGGTAGTAATGCAATACACACGGGAATCATTATCCCTGTAACTATCACATGTAACAAATACACCTGAATGAACATTTCTGAGGAGATCTAGAAGGTTCCATTCATGAAGACAATCTTCCACAAGTGTCACAAGTGACGTAAATTTTGAGAAGTACAAAAAACAGCAAGTCTCTCCGCAATTCCATCATTGGCAATTGCAAATTTATGATTTTCAATTGTTTTTGACTATTTATTTTCAATATTTACTTTGGCACATAAGCTTATGTAAACGACTAAACTTCGCACTATAAATGGAATATTCGTGTTTTGAAAAAAATGACAAGTCATAGATTCGGCTAGTCCATCATGTCAACGTCATTGAATGCCTCGTTGTAAACTCGCTTTACGGATTTTAAAGGTTCTTATGCAGCACACCGTATCGTGGATTCGACGGCTTTCTTAAGGACATTTTTCACAGGTTCCAATGGGTGCATACAGTTGCCTTTAGTTGCCTTTAATCATTTATCCCTTTCAGTGATGGCTGTAAAATAGCAAACTGTAGTACCACATTTACGGCACTCTTTTTCAAAAGGACGTTAATTTATTCTTAAAATATGTTTATGAAGACACACGAGTCCACCACCTCTAGTATCCCACCTATATAATTAAACACTATGTTAAGTTAAATTCTAATATTGAATTTATATAACAGTTTATATATAAAATATACAGCGTTAGATGGATATTCGAGTATATTCACTCATGTGCTATATCTTCGGTTACAGATTATTGAATACTAAAGCAATTTATTAAGCACACAGTGAGTTAAATAAATATTGAAATTATTCAGATCTCCGTATGTTCTGTACAAGGCCAGGGGTAATACATGTCACACGTTTACAAATTAAGCATTATAAATGATATAAAAATAGGCTACAATTTTATGCAATTACAATGTTTGCTTCTATGAAATAAACGAGTAAGATTATATTTTAAATAGTTTATGTATTTCTGAAAAATACATGGCTGTAGTTCATACTGTTAGCATATAATCAAAAGTTTTTCATTTTTGTATATCTTTATTACAATTCTTAGATATGTTTGTGACAAATGTACATACATTGCACGCATGTAAAATTTTTTAATCTTATCATGATTCCTATTTTTATTGAAATGTATAAATTAAAAATTAAACATGTAACTTATTTATTTACCAAAATGGTTTGTTACATTTATTAATTTAATTTAAAAAAAAAACTTGTTTTAAATAATGCACTGATATAATATACACATTATTCACATTAATATTTAGAAAAATTGAAATATTTTACATTAAGTATACATTAAAATATCGTGTCAATATTTTATGTAGTCTGAATATTTTAATATAGTCTTTATGACATTTGACCTGACAAAATACAAGTTTTAAAATGAATATCTTACTCTATCTATTTTTAATCTGACGTCGACGGGATCTGAAGAATAAAACCCCATTTCGAACACTTTCCTATTTTAGATAAATTAATATTGAACACAATATATCTAAATAATGCCGAATAGTAAAAAATATCCAATCAATAATCATGTCTTGAAAACTATAACATGTCAATTAGTTAACCCCCTGTGTTTTATTCCATCAAATATCGTTGTATTTCAGATAGTTAAAGAGGTGTCCAACGATCTGGTACTGACAACAGTAGCCCTGTCACATTCGGGCCGCATGCTTCTCTGCGGGACCACCAATGGCACGGTTCGTGCATACAAATTCCCTCTCACTCCTGCGGGAGAATTCCAGGAGAATCTTGGCCACTGCTCCAAGATAACTAAAGTAATTCATTGTTCTGTGTTTCTTTCAATTTGTATCTCTATTGTTTGTCCGTCTCATTAGTAGCTGTTTACTGTGTCTGTCTGTCTTACTTACCTCTATTTTCTTTAGTCTTCAAGCTTTCTTGAATACATATACCTAAAGTAAAAGTAACATCTTTCACGTTTCATCTTTATATTGTATTTATGTATGTATATAATGTGAATAATTATATATGTATAATTTTTTTATTTGTATTTATATCCGTGTATTTCGTATAAATCATAGAGTTCTTAGGGAACTTTTACCAAAATAAAAATAAAATGTATGTATATTTTAAGAAGTGCGAACAGAAATAAAATACATTCTAAATTTAATATTTTTTAATATTAATTATTAAATTTGGATGGCTGTATAGCTTACATCGCATGGGATATACATATTTCTACATAATTTATTATTTAATGAGTCATAAAAGTTGTCTCGATCGGCAGTAATATATTATTTTGATCTAGATATGTCTACTATTTAACTTTCTACATTTAACAGATGGTGATCACACACAATGACGAATATATGATAACCGTTTCGAAGGATTGTTCCGTTATTATTTGGACTCTTGGGGACCGCGAAGGTCGTGGTATTGTGAAGGACAAGGAGATAACTTGGTCCGATGAGATACTCATCACAAAGTTCGACCTTGAACAAAAGGTCAGCTTTAGCTCATTGCTTGAGGGATAACGTTTTTCTAATCCATGAAGCTGTATAAATTTTACTATTTCTTAACAATATAAACATATTTTTTATGTATGTCCCTAATTATTTGTGCATTTAATTTAGCATTATCATAATAATACTATTTTAAAGAAATCATTATGAATTCTTGCATATTATACGCAGGTACAATAAATCACCCCAGACTACTACTGCACCAATAAAAAGCGATATGCTTTAAAGCTTAAAAATACCACTAAGTAATATGAATGCAAACATGAAATATAAAACTGCTATTAAAATAGCTTTGGAATGTTGCAAAGTAATATACCACATATTAACTGTAATATTGAATCATTTCATTTATAAGTGAATATTGTTACTTTTATCATTTCAGCCTACTCTTTAACAATTCAGTAAAACATTATCGAAAAAATATATTACTTATAGGCTCGTGTTCAATAACTTTTTTCCTGTAATGCATATGTTAGAGAACTGTTTTTTTTATGTTAATTATGTATTAACATACATTTTAACGAAGTATCAGAGATAATTTACTTTTGAAAAAAAAGTATGCAGACAGTGTATGAGAATATATTATTTCCAATTATAGTTATGTATATATTAAATATGTGTCTTAATTTTCTATTGTGCAATAAAATATATTAAAATGTATGCATTGTTAATTTCTTTAACTTATACTAGTTAATCTGATTAATTCAATAAATTGATTGACTTTTTTTATAAAATTTTTGACTTTATTTCCTTTTATTTTTCTAATTTAATTATGCTAACCTCTTTCCTTTCATTTGAAATTACTTGTTCTATAACTTAGATGCATACTATTATTCTGTTCCTTTCAAAATAGCTGTTGCCATGTAATGATGGATTCGTTTTTGTTTCGTAAATAAAATGTCATTGATTATGGATAATAAAAATATTAAATGCCTCATATAGAATCATACGAAATTTTCAGTGTGTATATAGTTTCTTTATTTGCCATTAATAAATGTCAAATATTATAGCGAATTTCTGACGTGATTTTACCTTTAATTTTATATTATATTATTTCATGTATTGCACAATATTACAAGAGATGATAAGTTAGTTTATATAAAGACATAATAATAAAGTAATGTTTTAATTTTTATTTATGAATTCCATTACATTCTTTGAAAAAAAGTAATGTTTTGCCATGCTCTCTATTTAAAGTTTACGGTTGCATTTAAAGATTTTTTAGAAGACATGACATAAAAGTATATCATTAGTTCTGTTTAGTATTTAAATAATTCTTAAACTGGAAAATAATAATACTCATGTAGTGTATAAAATTGGTTTCAAAAAGAAATATAAACCGCTATGAATAATATTACAGTTTTAATAAACATGAAAAAAGTTAAACTTACTTCAAACCAGATTTATTACCCTTTTCTACTTTATTTGTTAATTATGAAATCAAAAATCCATCTACAAACAAAACAATGGATATTTCGGAAGACAATTAGTCAAATGCTAAATGCTAATGACCTCAATATTTTATTCATTCCTGTTTTTTATACCGAAACTGGACATATCTGTTGATACCCCTTCGTCACCTGAGGAGATTGAGAATCTTCTCCTCAGATTTTCAAGTTAAAGGATGCGAAAGTCATAATTTTAGGTCCTGCCACTCTTATAAAATCAGCTAATTATATACTTTTCCCACCGATTTGTCACGTCTAGAAAAATCTCACAATATCGAGAGAATTACCTTCCAGATTAAATATATGATAATTAAAAAATTATGTTTTCTAATTGCAAGAAGTCGACACTTGCAGACTACTGACCAATATCTATTATTCCCACTGTGACTAAAATCCTTGAAGATTGTGTTCTTCCAAACAAACGACAAATTATTTCTGTAAAGAATTCATTCAAAAGGTTATCGCAAACAGGACCCACTTTTTCAAAAATCCAGTCTTACTTCTACCGACAAGTCGGCGCTACATGTTAAATTCAGCAACCACAAATTGACAGAGAAACAGTTTTTTTTATTTTTAACGCGTCAGATAAATCTTTAATGTTCCATTTATAATTTTTTCTAAAATTAACTTTTTTTAAAGTACTGTATTTTTATATCAATGAAATTAGCTTACTGATAATTAATTTTACTTTGTCTACTTCCACATTTCTTTTTCTATCACTTTATCATCTAATACTATTTTTTCACTTTTTGATATTTATGTTTCTTCATTGTTTTATTTCTTCACTTAGCTCTAATTCCTTTTGTATTTAATAAACATACACTTAATATTATTTTGTGCAATACATCTGCATATATTTACTTTTATGTACATTAATTATATACATACAAAATTAAGCGATCCGTATATTATGTACAATTTTTATAATAATATCCTTTAGCC
Organism: Invenusta paracnida; assembly: GCA_036023295.1. Classification (NCBI taxonomy): domain Eukaryota; kingdom Metazoa; phylum Platyhelminthes; order Proseriata; family Coelogynoporidae; genus Invenusta; species Invenusta paracnida. The sequence goes on from JAYRBW010062797.1 coordinate 16,402, forward strand.
ATTTAAAATTATTAAAAGTTTATTATTGTAAAAACTGCTTTAATTTATAATTAACAACGTTTATTCTCACTAAATTGCATGATTATACGAGAGGGATTCAATAAGTTCTTGAACTCCGCACGAAAGAAAAGCCGTAACCATGATAATCTGTACTTATTTATGAACAATAGAGATATTTAAAATTTTGGTGAAAATTTCAAGCCAGTATCTCTATAGATACTTTCATAATTTAAATTTAGAAAATCTGTTGAAATTCTTCTATAAATATGGCAATAAAATTAATATTATCCCAAAATTATAAAAAGTATATTTTTATCCATAAAGTAGTTGGTTGTAAAAAAATGTTGACTGCTAAGAATTGTATTTAAAAAAATTATTTAATTAATTTTACTTGAAAATAAGTCGTACTTTTTGTAATTCAAAAACAAATTGACCTAGTCTGTCATATTAATATATATCAACATTTCAACATAGATTTTCCAAATTTTAATTATAAAGTTAAGGATATACCTTAGATATAGACTTGAAATTTTCAACAATATCTCACATATTTCTGCTGTTTATAAAATTTAAGTATAAATAATATGGGTAGCGTTTTCTTTTCATAACTTATTGAAGTCCCCTCGAAGCCTACCTCGTATATTATATAATAAGCATTGTGTGTCCAAAAATAGATTTGATAATTAATTTTATTACAGCATTGATTTGTTATCAAATATATCAATTAACAATATTTTATTTTTATGGATAATGTATGCATGAGTTTAGCTTTGCGTAATGTTTCATAAATTTTATATAAACTTTATTCCTACAAGGTTTCGTTTATTTAAAAAAATTCAACCGGAAAAAAATCTCAAAATGTTACATTCTAGTTTTATTCATAACTTTTCTAAATACATACCTATAAATACACAAACAACACAAATAAATGTATAATGGAATGTAATACTCAAAATGTATAAATATAAACATAATGAAAACATAATAGTGTGATCCAAATTTTAGCTTGTTTTCTGAGTTTTACTCGTACATTTGTACATAGCTTAACTATGTGTAAATATCTTCATTAGAAAACCGTCTGCTTATATTCCATGACAAAAAACGATTGAAAATAACATTTTAAAGACAACATTATGCTAAAATCTATATGTTTATTTAGTAAATTTAACATTTATTAAATAGCTAATTAAATGAGTCATAATTTATTTATTTATTATATGTTTAATTTAATTAGTTCTTATACAATAGTTTAATAATTTGACATCGAAAACAAATTAATAATGCAACTATCTTTATATAAACAGTTGGAAAGTTTTGTTTTTACAAGTATAGGTAAATATAACCTTTGAAACACTAATCACACAACGTTTTTCCCACGACTTAATTTACACAGTGATAAATAATTGTATTTATATATTTTGTTTTAAATTTCTTAAATAACAAAAGATATTTTTCTATGCAAGACAAAAATAGAAATATCTGAATAAGATAAATATTATTTAATGACAGAATGGTTGTTAAATGTAATACTTTTCAAATATTTTCAGCGTATATTAATAGCATGTAATAATAAAACATACTGAAGTTAAAACCGTATCATGGTATCATTCATTCCATTAGAATACTAATGAATATACTTACATATCCATTTGCCATAGCTTTTGAAATAATTGACATTTTGCGCAAGGATTAACTATAATAGGAAAAAAATTACCGTACACCATTTTATGTCGCGTTAATTCCGGATTTCACTTTTAATAAAGAAACTATGAGTACATTCTATGGATGAATATTAATCGATATTCTTGTTTTTGTTGTCTATCATAAGAATTGTAAAATTATATATATTTATCCAATCTGTTATGCTGAAATTTAAACTTGTATTTTTAAATATTATTAAATTGCTTTCTTGTAAATATTAGTTACTCGTAACATTTAAAAGCAAATTCATGTTAAATATATTTACTCTATTTTGCTTAAAATACACTTAAATAACGAATTTTATTTATAAAATTGTAAAAATTCATATTTTTATAATTAGAATAAAGAGATATATAATAATGACAGAATTCTATAAATGTAATTAAATATGGTCCGTTTTCTTCATTTAACAATTTGATAAATTTAAAAATATTCATCCTGTACTTTAACTAGCTTTACCGCCATAAAAATTAAATTTAAAATGAAATATTATTCTACTTAAAAATAATTTTTGTACTCTACTTTAACAAATTATATAAAATATGATTATATATGTTTAGCTGAATATAATAAATCCAAAATTTACCAATTGTTTTACTATGAAATATGCCTGTGTACACAAATTATTCACGACTCTATAAAATATGTTATTCCGTTAAAGTATATTGTTTCACTCTTTTATAGGTTGTTTATTTTCTTATTTAATTTTTCTTTAAAATGTATTACTACTTTTTTAATATTACGTAGAAAATATTTCTCCAATCACTTTTGAAGAAATGACTCTAAAGAATAACTGCCGTTTAATTAATATATTTGAGAAATAAATGGTCTTTTTAATGATGATTTACGTCCAAAGGTTTACTATTAACTGATTGGAATTCTTTATACAAATTACATTTCTGCATGTAACGAGTAGTGAACAAAAATACGTCGTGCTGCTGTGGTAATAGGTTTATTGGGCCTCGATTAAGTTTTGGTACAGAAGATACCAACAGCTGTATATTACTTCGTTTAATATTAGTATATAATCAATACATAACACAACTCACATACATACAATACATATCGAGTGCACATTTGATTACATAACATAGTACATAATGGAAGGAAAATTAAACATTAAACAACTGCATAACAATACTGCATTTAATTTTGTCAGAAATTCAATTAATAGATATCATTTTTTGATAACTTAAATGCTTATAGTCGACTATGGCTCCAATATACTTTGATTATAAATTTTAAGTAAAAAATCATTGTTTTCGTGAAATAGTAGTTTTAGAATTTTATTAAGAAATCATTGATAGTTAAAAATTGATACAATTTATTTGATTTACTCAATAATATAAGACATGAACATTTTATTAACTTATTAATTTAATTTTTTTCAATTTATTTTTCAATAGTGAAATAGGTTTTAGATAACGCTGGTCCTTTTTGTATATTATCTAATATATTTATATCATTTTTTAAACTTATTTGATATTGATTTAGTTCTATAACTGGTTTACTGATTAAAAATACAGCTTTATATTTTCTACAACACTATATTATGTAACCCGCGTCACTTAATTACGGTACTGTATGTATTATTAGTGAGGAGTAAGTGTTAAACTTGAGACAAATAATTAAATACCATATATAAATAGGCAACAAAAATTTTCTTACGTCATAAAAATAATTGTAACATTTTATGTTTATGTTTACATATTGATTTAATATATAAGATATAGGTATATGAGATATATCAATATTTGATATACATATTATGCATAGTAGAAAATATAACATTATAATTAATAGCTATAATAGAGTATTGCTCTTATTATTATTATCCTGCGATAAAATAGCATTTGGAAATGTATATTTAAAAATAACATCGACTGATCATACAGAATTTTGGTTATCTCTTCTCAGAGAGAGAGGAAGGAGAAACCATATTTATCATAGAGTAATTAATATCTAGTTAGTAGTTATTAATAAGTAAAACTCTATGATATCTAGACCTATGGTAATAGGTCGTTAGCTACTTTATAGCTAAGCGAACTATGCAGTAGATATTATAGGATAGTTGAAAATGGTTTTTTTTTTAAAAAGCTGCAGAGAAAAATATAAATTGATTTAAACATTGAGATGTCATATTTTAACAATCCTCGGCCCCTCATACATCTTATGTGAAAATTTCATGAAAATCGGTTCTGTTGTTTAGAAGATATAGCTAGCATTTTGAAACCTTTCTTTCTTTCTTTCTTTCTCAGATTTTAAATTAATGAGGAACTTTGTATCTTTAATTTCGTTAATTTATTTGTAACTTCGTATGCTAATACAATGAAACGAGAGGATTAAAAATATATTAAAACTATTCCGATCCGATGTCATGGAGCTTAGATAATTAGTTTTTAAGTTCATAAATTGACAATTATCGATTATTCTTAAGAATTACACTTTCAGCGGTTCAGCGCAGTAAGTTAGTAAATCTGTCAGCTCTCTTATTGGCTTATAAAATTGCTATTGATTTTATTGTTCTCAATGCAAGTTGACCGTTGATCACCGTCACAGTCAGAGAGATGGAATTATACTATACCTATTAAAAGTATAATTCAATATCTTTGGTCATAGTCTCCTTATCGATTTAGAAGAAACTTTTACACACTAAGCGCGCTGCGCTGAACGTTTAACATTCAGCATTATTCAGTTCATTATGTATCTTTTTTAACATAATTTATGTATCATTTGTAAATAACATGTTTGATGAAAATATTGTAGAATATAAACCCGAAACGAAATTTTGTTTAAAAATATTCTTAATTTATTTTTAACTACATAATTTATTTTTCAAACAAAAAATAAATGAAATATTTTTATCGCCAAAAAGGGCAAAAAGTTGGTTAGCTAATCAAAAATAAATAAATTCATAATATGTGCATAACACAATATAAGATAGATTCGTTCAAACCTTAAGATAAATGCCAACCAATGTAAAATAAGCTTAAAAAGGAAAAATATTTGGTAAGAAAATTCCTTCTAATGAAATTGTCTTTTATTTTCAATCAAGCAAACAAGAATAATAAGCATTTCGAAAATCAAAGCTTATCTTTTTATTTCACTTATTTTAAGGTTTTAACCAATCTACGTTATATTGTGTTATGTACATATTGTGAATTTATTTATTTTTTCATTAGCTAACCAACTTTTTGTCATTTTTGGTTATAAAAATATCTATGATAGCATCTAATGAAATTTAAAATTGTAAATTTATTGTATTATGATAATTTACTTTATAAGATTTATCATAATACAGTTTAATAATATCTATGTTTAAATATATTTTAATTAATTAATTTTTTTATTATAATTTTTTTTTCAAATACTTGAATTATACTTATTTGTAGTTTATGACGCTTAGTGTCTTTTAAAAAAACGCTTATATGTACATACATATTATTGAAGGAAGCATTAACGCAATTTCACATTTTATGTTATTTTATCCTGAGATATTAATTATCGCTGAACATATTATCTAGATAATTATCGTGTTGTCATTATGTCTAAATTTCTTAAATCCTTGTCTCGGCTGTATCCGATAGAATGCCATGATGACCGAATTAAAGACTCGGGTGGAAGAACTCAAGGTGGAGAACGAGTACCAACTCCGTCTTAAAGACATGAACTACAAGGAGAAGATATCCGACATCACCAAACAGTTTGTCACTGAGATGGAGGCACTTCGCGTCTGCAACGAGCGCCTCCATGCTGAACGCGATGCCGAGCGGCAGAATCACGAGGAACAGCTAATTGAGGTGACGGATCGGCACAGTCAGGAGTTGACCGAAGTACAAGAGGAAGCGAGGCAGATGCTGAAGACGGAGTTGGTCAAGTACCACGAGTTGTTGGCCATGCATCAAAAGACTATTGACGACTACGAGCAGAAGTTGGTGAAAATGGGCGAGTCTAGAGAAGCAGCATTGGAGGAATTGACAGAGTATTATGAGGCTAAAGTGAGTTGTGCCGATTTGAGGAGTTATTTTACAGTTCATGCTAAGGTCAAATTGTAAGGTAAAGAAGTACACTTCTACAAATACCGTATAAATCAAATTTACCAGAGCAAGACATTTTAGATAATTTATTGGTTAGTATATTTCTTCATTGTCATTTGTTTGTCAGTATAAATGTTGGTCATTGTTGGTTGATTGTCTATCATGAATGCTGGTACAATAATAATAATAAAAATACAAACGAGTACGAGTACGAATAAGGATAGCTCCGAATTGTAATAATTAAATCGTTGCTCTTTAAGAATTAATATTGTAATATAGCTGGATGAATAAGTTTATATTTATTAGTTGTTATTGCTGTTATAGGTTAGGTTGGCAATTAAACATATAATTACTATGAGTATATAATCACAAATTGTAAAATAATTAAACATATTTTTATACCAATATCGTTAAACGAGAGCTATGGTATTAAGTTAAAATTAGAAAAAATAATTACGATGTTTATAAGTTGAGAACTTTTCTGGATAATTAATAATAAATTATTGAAGCTGCACAGCATGCTCTGTAAACCGGTTTTAATTTGTAATATTATATTTCCAAGAACACCGTAAATATTTTCGATTTGATGATGCCTGCAGTCACCACGAGTAAGTGAGTAGGTACTTTAATTGTTTGTAATCCTAAGTAATCTATGGAATGTATTCAATATGTATTACCTTCATCGTGCAATTGATACTCAGAACACCTGTGATACTCAGAAAATCTGTTTCGTTGTGATAAGAATTAATAAACATCAAAAATTATTATCTTTCAAAATTTTCTTTCAACTAAATTGTAACACATTAAATTCAAGAGATTGTAACAGAAAAGAAAATGACGTGTTTAGCCTAGGAGTTGTTAATTAATAGAATATTGTTTATTTGTTTTCGAGTCGTTTGTATCAATATTTTCATGCTTATATAAATTAATAAAGGAATTGTATTGCTAGATTTACCTATCATAAATTGGTACATTATTTCATGAAACTATCTTGCTTTATTTGTATTTTATGTCTGTTTTCATGATAGTATAATAATACCGGCTGTGTGGATTTTGTTAATATAAAAAATCGGTTTTATTATTGCGATTATTATTAATATTTTTATATCAATAAGATTATTTAAAGTAATATAGTTTCTATTTAAATAAGTTTTTATTACATATTTGGTAAATAGTAAACATTATTTTTTTACTATTTTACATAGTTCAGTTTACTTTAATAAAATGCGATTATAATTTGGTATATTTTGTAAAATTACTATATATTATCTAATATATAATATAATCATTTAAGTTAGAAATATGATTCTTATTGCTCCAGATCTAATAACAAGATAATTGAAATTAGAAGACCCATTCTATAGATTTAATCTCTTTTTACATGTGACTCTAATTAAAAAAGAACTTATCATAAGTACAACAGCTACTCTATTATCACCTTATAGATCTGCAACCAGTTTGATACTAATAAGATTCTCTAGGATTAAAAACATGAAGACATGTTATGTTTAATAATATATAAATTTATATGAAACGTTACTCTTCCTCAATAGAATTACTTGTGTAAAAATATAAATTGGATATCTTCAAATGTAGAAGAAAAAATTATATGACTCAAACTCTTCTAGTACAAATTTTAGTTAAAATGTAAAAGTTTTATTATTTCCTTCAAATTATAATGCATTATAATGCTTGTTTAAAGAATTTAAAGGTTTGATTTTTTATAGTAAATGAACTTTTATGTGTACATTTCAATATTTACAGGTTATTAAAAGAAAACAATCTTTTCTGAATGCCTATAATATTGTAGAATTAATTTTGTGATTACCTAAATATTATGGCACTCAGGTTTAATTTATATTTTAAAAACAATAATGATATAGATTTCAGTGAATTTGTAAAATTTCGTTTATCTAAATTGTAATATTTAATAAATCGTAATACTATTATTAATGTTATGTTTGCTATTATTATTTGTAATGCGATAATCGTTTCACTAAAAACTCTAATAGCATCATGCTCTCTTTAAATTTTATTTTTTCTAATTGCTGAATTGAATGGCTTCAGATTTCAAAGTTTTTGTGATTATTTTTAAATAGGTAATAGTAGTAATAGAAGGTGGAGCGCTAGAATAAAGACACCCACCTCCCCACCTTCCCTCCCGATCAATCAAATCCGTTTGAGGCTTTAGCCAATGGTAGAGCACAAAGAGTATAAAGAGAACGCGCGCATTTGTTATAGCTCATTTTACTCTTGCTCACACTACTAGACGGTCGTCTCCTCGCTCCTCTCTCTGCTCTCAAGAAGTCACAATTTATTATCGAGCCACATTATCAACCTACGATGTCCTCTATTAAAGTGGGGTTTTACCGCTGTGCTAAGATGGGAGAACGGACTATTCATGTAGTCAACCTTTCTATGCTGGACAATGATACCACTATACTCTTAAAGTCTCCAGTCTTCACAATTTTCAAAGGCCACTAACCAATGGTGAGGTTATCGGGTTCCCCTTGGTCAAGGACGAGACAGCGCCAGACGAGCCACGTGATCATCTACGGGCCAATAGATAGAGTTTCTAGCCCAACAAAAGCTGCAAAGTTATTTATCTTCTCTCGAGACGACTACTCTACCCAAGGCTTTACGAAACCTCTACTTGGCTACACCTACGTTGCGACGTACCTTCTCTCTTACCTCAGAAAAGATGTCGAGCAATGTCTGCGCATTTGACTGGACTGGCAATCAGGTGATTAAAGTTGCGGAGATGTCTGGACCGGGCCGCTATTAATTTATAATGCGCTGCAACGGTATCTGCATGGATCAACACTGCGATGGAGAACACGTTGCCAGTCTCAATCTGCGCATGCATCGTACAGATACGCTACGAGCCGATGGAATCACCAAAGCCATATGATATCTGTCTCATGACCGATACTCCTTCATCGGGAGAAGTAACGGTCTGTTTCTAGAGTATCTATCCAGCAGCAGCAGCAGCAACCTAGAGCTGGCAACCTAACATCACTATTAAAGATACCTCCATCAAAGTGGTAACGGCACTTCGCTTCCTTTGGGTCTGGATTGATGGTGGCCTCCGCTTCACCCGACACATAGAACACATTCAAAGGAAATGTGAATCCCGATTAAACATCCTAGCAAAACTCCACAACTCCGACTGGAGTAAGGAGAGAAACACACTGAGAAGACTATACATAAGATTTATCAGACCAGTCATTGAGTACGCAGCTCCCGCGTGGTATCCCTGGTTACCCAACACTTCCATCAACAAACTCGAAGTGATCCAGAATAAAGCAGCCCGCATTATCTCTGGATTGGCGCGCAGCTGCCCCAATGACTTTATCCTTGCTGAAGTCGGCCTTCCTCCAATATACATCCGACTACAACACACCTGCCTCCGACTTTGGACGAAGTACAGCACACCCTATGTTAATGACCCAAGACGCATCCTACGTGACAAATCTGACACAACCAGACTCAAAACTAGACTCGGCTGGCGCCACTTATGCCTAACGCTATGTACACTCTATAACCTAGACCTACCACAGAACTTCCAAAAGACCCTCAAGTATCCTCCCTGGAAGACACTCTCCCACTCATTAAAAATTTACCAAGATATGCTAAACCCAATCGCTATGTCTGACCCAAACCCAGTAAAAAAGAGGCATTCGTACAGATATGCGAAACAAGACATAATAACACGAACACCCATATATTCACTGATGGCTCAACCCAAGAATCCAAAACCAACGGAGGCTTTGAGATGGTTGCCTACCTCCAAAACCAAGATTAAAAGCGCATCTGGACCAGCAGGGAGATACTGCTCCTCTTATGCTACGGAATGCCGTGCTCTCCTGGAATCTCTCAATTGGACAACCACTATAATGACAACCCAGTCTCCATATTCACCGACAGCCTATCACTAGTCAGACACATAAAATCTGGAAAAACCACTATAGAAACAACTCTTTTGGAAATCTATCAAATACTCTGCTCCACCTCAATTCATTTTGCCATCCAATGGATTCCGGCACATTCTGATATCACTGGCAATGACAGAGCGGACAAACTCGCCAAAGAAGGCAGCAAGCACAACCTGGAACACTCAGAGACCACTATGAGTGCAATAAAAGGCCTGATTAGAAGAAGTTTCAGATTGAAGCCGACCCCCGAAAGGACCAAAGAGGTATTTTACAACAACTTCCGACCTGGAGCAGAAACTCTTTTTGATACCCACAAGAGGAAATTCTTCACTCAGCTGCGTTCTGAGCACTCTCCCTGTTAAACAACTACAGGAACAAACTGGAACCTGAATTTGCCCATATTTGCAGGAAATGCGACGAAACAAAGGAAACTGCAATCCATATATCGTCCTTCATTGTCCTGCACATTAACCAAAAAGACGTATTCTACTCGGAGACGTTCGGGGGCAGACCGTTCAGGCGGACGAGCACCTCATGTCACAGTTCCTTCGGAGAGTCGCCCCACATGGATGGCTTGACGAGGGAGCCGGGAACCGCAGAAACAACTACAAGCACCAATACCAGTAGTACATCAACCCACACCATTTAATAGACGTTTATTTGGAGACGAAGGAGATGAATCATTGATTTAATCGAGAGCTAAATGTTTTGACTATGATGATACCCAGATACATTTACTAATGCTCTTCCGATATGTGAACGTTAACTGTTGTACTGAGATATCCTGCTTGTTATTACAGAATATGGTTAACATTAATATGGGTTATCTTGTTATTTTTACTTAAGGTACTTATGGATTCATTTTAGAGTTTAGCATATCTTTAGCATACCGGTAGGGAACTCTTAGCATACATTAAGGGATTCATTTTGGAGTTTAGCGTATTTTTAGAATACCAGTAGGGAACTCTTAGTTATACATTAATGGAATAATTTAGGAGTTTAGGATATTTTTAGAATACAATATGGAATCATTTAAGAGTTTTATTATATAATTTAGCAATTTATTAATTTTCTCAAAATACAGTTAAATATAGCTATACTACTGAAATTTAAGACAAGTAGTATTTATGTAACCTATGTAGAATTGTTGGTAATTATGGTTTGCCTCTGATTAATAGAAAAGTATTAAATATGGGTGTTCCAGTGAGTTTTTTCCTTTATATACGATTTAATACTGGTACATAATTCCGCGTTTAATTGAAATATTCCTGCGCACTTTTAAATTTGGCACAAAGAGTTTTGTTTAAATAGATAAATTAATTAAAATTTTCCTGCGTATTTAATTATTTGAATTTGGAGCTCTTACTCTTAGAGCCGTCTCATTATTGGCTGGTGCTTGCTCGATTCTGATTGGTTAAGAGATTTGCAATTGATGTGCATGCCCACCCCCCCCCACGTCACGTGACTGGGGGGGTGAAGACGAGATCTACCCTCCCTACTACTTATTCTGCTTACAATAACTAAACATGCAGTTTATATACAACAGTAAAGGCGTGTGATTGGCTGAACCAATCTGACAGCTGTCGAAACAAGTAGAAATAAACAAACATATAAATAGAGGCTCTTTTACGCGCGCGTACACAGTTTTGCAGAGCATACAGATCTTACACAGCCTCCTCTAATAAAAACATTCACCAGAATGTCCGATCCACTATCTTAGATCTCCAACCTCGCCCTCTACTGGTATTTGTCCATCCGGAAGTATCTCCGGTTCGTCTCGAATATCTGTCAGGGGCTGTCCTAAAATTACGTCACGCTTAGGGGAGGGAGGGAGTGTTTCTTAAAATGTGACTTTTGTGACGAGGGAGAGAGGGTGGGTTGATGAAAATGTGATGTCACATTTTCGTTAGATTTTTGTATAATTGTACAGGCGTAATTTGTTTGTATGTTTTATTTAATAGTCTAAGAATCTCCGTTACTTAATTTTAAATTTTTGTTCAAATGTACAAATAATAAATATAACAAATATGTGACTTGAATCTTTACTTACTTAAATTGCTTCCTATATTTCCGGTTCGTCTGGCCGATCATGACTTTGCTATTGCTCCAGCACACAAGTTGGTTCCATCAGTCATATATGTGCAATGGAAATCAAGCCAAATTTCATTGATAATCAAGCAGTCACTTACTCTGGACCAACATTATGTGGCAATACGAAGTGTACAACACAATTATTCTACTGCTAAAGAACATTATAATGACTAGATGAGGTTACATGAATTACCAGAATTCAGGAAATTTCTGTACACCAATGAAGAACAAGTAAAACCCATTTTGATTATTACTGTCGATGGTGGCCCGGATGAAAATCCGAGGTATGCACCGACTATAGACAATATGATTAATTATTTTCGATTTCACAATTATGATGCTTTGTTTTTGGCTACGAATGCATCAGGGAGATCAGCCTTCAATCGTATAGAAAGACGAATGGCTCCTCTTTCTCATGATTTGGCGGGACTTGTTCTGCCACACGAATATTTTGGATCCCACTTGGATTCTTAAGGTAAAACGATCGATACAGCTTTAGACCTCAAAAACTTTGAAAAAGCAGGAATGACTCTTGCTGAAGTGTGGTCTAATACTGCGATTGGCTCACACCCAACGATTGGAGAATTTGTTGGACCTAAATTGGACAACAATAAAGATGATAAAGATATTGAAGATGACAAATCTGGAGATGAGAATGTTGTTGAGAATTGCAAACACAAAGATGAAAAGGTCATAAAAGATGAGGAATGGAAACTGAACCATGTAAGAGAATCTCAATATTTTTTTTTAGGTTACTTGAGGCACTTGAGGAAGGTTTTTTCCCCCTCCCATTGCTGTAAAACAAGACAAGAGTGCTTTTTTGTTTAATCCTGAATCTGCCACTTTTCTCAAATTTCCAGAAAGTGATTCCAGATAAAATTATAAACAAATTTCCAGCAAAAAAGTGCCATATATGACATTTCATGTCCTAAATTACAAACAAAACTATTGTCTCGAATGTGTGTATGTGGGAGTTATTATGCAACCTTGCGTTCTCTTAAGTCTCATAGCAAAAGTTGTAGACTAGCGAATGAGAAAGTTACAATTCCTGCGAGAAAGGTGCAACCAAAACGAATCACGGCAGTCAGACAGCGAGAAATGATATTTGTTTCAAATGAATCTGCGGATGAAGAGTTTGAATGACACAATGCTGAAGACGTTGAAAGAAAAGGATTGGGGTTGCCGAAAAACAAAAGCATTCAAATTCAATTTGGGAACCCAATAACAGAAATCGAAAATAGACAATCTGTTTGGGAAGATGCTTAATAATTAAACTTTTGTTCAAAAATCATTGATAAAACCTTTTGTATGCGTCATAGTATGTTTATTTTTAATTATTTTATTTCAAATGGATTTTGGTACCTATATTCTTTTGAATACGTTTCCTTCTTATTATAGATTTTCAATTAGTGAAAAATACATCTGTATATTACACCAACTTCTCGTGAATTTTCCTTGAGTCAAGAATGCCATTTTAATATTTAAGGTCAACATTTATTTTACATATACCAATCTCAGTGAATTATTTAATGGTGATGGGGAGGGAGGGTAGTGCTAAATGTGACGTAATTTTGGAGGGAGGGTTACGGAAAATGTGACGATCTGTTAGCTCTATACAAATATATTTGACTTGAGCTAATTATGTTTTTTAATCTTGTCAAGCTTTTTTGAAGCTAATTTAGAACTGTATTTAATTAAATGTTTTATCTAATAAACTAAAAGTATCAATTGACGTATCTTATAGTAATTAACAAATATCTGTCTTGAGCTGTTTAGAAAAACCATGGTATAATTTGTAGAGATACCTATTATACTTAGAAGGTAATATAAAATTTAATTTGTTGTTTATTATAGGCATCTATCCATTTACCTATTTATCTGTAACATTTGATTTTTAAAACATAAAGGTATCGTCATGGTAAAACTAATTTAGTTTTAATATTAAAAAACATAGTTAGCTCAAGTCAAATATATT
>JAYRBW010062808.1:0-54236 GCA_036023295.1 Invenusta paracnida
GGCAGTGGTTAGACACGTTAAAATCTGAACAAGCCTATTTCATATTTCAGAACAGGGGCGGTCACATTATCTCTCTTCATGTAAGTATATTATAAATATTCATATAATTTATTTATAATAGATATTGAAATATACATTTAGTATAATTTTTGTGCATGCGAGCTTCAACAAAACATTAATGCAAATTAATTAATAAAATTACTATTTAGTCAAATTCACAGAGTAATAATAATATTATTATTACTCTATTACTCTATGAATGTGATATAATAAAAAAATTCATAATTCATAATTCATTCATTACTACTACAAATAATGATTAATTATCAATATGATATTTAAATAAATATTTTAAATATTAATTTAGATTTATTAAAAATAATCAATATTTATTTTACCAACTAATAAATGTTTTTATTATTGATAGTATTTATAATTCTTCTATAATATTTAAAATATATTTATTGTTAAAACATTCTTCTACATTAATTTACTATAGTACTAATATTAGTTATGTATATACATATATATATTAGTTATTAATAACACATATATTAGTTAATACTTGCATTCACCTAGATACATAGATTAGTGTCTTATTATTAATATATTAAATATGTACGATATTTTTGTAAATTATATTTAATAAAAAGTTGAAATAAATAGTTATAAAATATATACATATATTCCATGAAAAATAAATAGATATTATGAATTTTATCGTGTGATTTTACTAGGAAATTTCAAAATAATTATTAAATAATTAGTGAATTAGTAAAGGTATAATATGATGAATACATATGCCAATAATGTAGGTATACTCCATAAATATAGAAATTGACTTACCTTTATTTCGTTTTACTATTATGCTTATCTCATCAAACTTTCAAAGATTAAACAAATACATATATAACTTCCAATCCCATCGAATAAAATATTTTTTGCTTGTCTAGTAGAAATCGAATAATCTTTTAATCGAATAATAATCGTTTATATCATAGAAATAGATATTTATATCTCTATGGTTTATATAATCAAAATATTTTATTATTATTTAAAAAATATAAATTGCGTTTTAGATAAATTAATGAAGTAATATTCATCGATTATGAGGTCATTGATGTATATTTTTGAAGGTGCGTAAGCGTAATAGCTAAAATAACAGAACATGTATAATCAACTACACATTAATAATATTAATGTGTATTAAATTATATTGTTATTTAATATATTAAGTATTTAGATTATTATTAAATATCTATGATTAAATTGAGGAAATTTACTAATGTAATAAATTGATTAAATTATTAAAAAAATAAGTATGAGATTTATTCGTATTATATTCAACGATTCAATTAATTATTTCCTAATAATTAGAGTACATTTTAAACGTATAATACATGCAAATGTAAATTACATTGTACATCATAGAGTACTTTAAAAAATTTTTTACTCTTATTGATTTCATATGTATTGATTTGTACATTTTGTCGAAGAAAATCGTTGTATTTAAGTTTGCATAAATGGGTAAGAAATAAATAAGTTATATTATTTATATAGTTTAAAAATTAATTATCGAAACTTTTTAATTTTAACTTATTATAAGAATCTATAAAAATATAGTTAGCTACAATTAATTGTATCTAAAACTTTGATACTACATTTACTATTTAAGAGATATTGCATTATTTTACAAAACACTGGTCAGTTCTTCATTGCAGAAAGCTTCGTTTTCCTATTTCTTTTATGCTATTAAAAGAAATTAGAACTAACTAAAACATTTTATGTGGAAAACGCACTTCATTTGTGGCAATCTTTATAAGCTTTCTTTAAATAAGCTATTATTCTTATCTTCGAGATATTTCAAATTATTTATCATATTCTCTTCAAAACATCGGAAAAGATTAGGTATATTAATAGTTATTGACTAAAATATAATTTTCTTTCATTGACAAATATTATGATTATGTTGTGGCCTCATTTATTTGATTTCTCCAAGTACGATAATATATAAGTCAGTTATTTCCCTATTATCAGTTCTATAATAAAAATAAAAATAAAATTACAATATGTTGTAATTTATTTATTTCAAATAAGTCTATGTGTATTGCTGTAAATTTTGTGTAGCTATTAAACCTTTGTTGTAAACATGTTTTGGCCCCTAGATTTTTTTTATGTCACTGAAAGCTATAGGTAATCATCATGGAAAAGAGTGTACATATAAATTAAAAAAATAATCCCATAAGATTAAATAAATGATTGCAAAGATATCTAGCGTACAAATTCTCAATTTTAACATTAAATAATCTTGTTAAAAAAATATTTTCAACATCAATTGAAAAATAACAAGATAAATTGTATTCACCCATCAAAATGTAATAAATATTTATTCTAGACTACTTATAAATATAGATTAGTTATAGAGAAATTCGCAACGTACTCCTGGTTGTAGCAAACTATTTACGCTGTCATTGATTATTGACTTCTTGGCTAGTCAAAGGCGTAAGCCGTCTGGTTAAGCAAGTGGTATAATTATTTATAATGTGCCTCCGAGAAAGGATTAAGTCCATTATACACATATATGTATATTATCCGGTGCAGTCAACACTTAGTTATATAACTAATCTATGTATATATATACATGCATATATATACATACACATATTATATTAATATATATTGGTCAATTACACAGATTGCATTTTGTAGAATAAATATCTCCTGTTACGGCTTAAAATTTATTTATTTTTCGCGCGCCAAACTAAAATAAGTAACTTTTGACATTTAGCAATTAAGCAATTAGTTAAGGACGTAGCATTCATTACAAACTTTAAATAAAAGAATATGTAATTTTATACAATGTGTCTTCGTATATAATTAAAAATTAGAGTATAATACATTTGTACTTTATAAATTAATTCAAATTCCATAATCAATTTATTGTTGAAAACTAAATTAATATAGAATTAAAACATTCGTCATGCCTTAGTTAAGAAATTCATAAATTAAATTATATATAAAGTAATATCCATATTTGTTCGTAACGGTTGGTTATAAGTATTAAATAAATCAAATTCGTCGACTGTCGAAATCCACATTAACGCTTTTAACCCGATTATGTAAATATAAAAAACGGCATTAAAATTATCTAAACAGGAATTACCCATGTTAGCAAGCCGATGTCGTGAAGTGTTTTGTCAATCATTCTAAATCATAGATTATCTAATATATAGAATATAAAAAACTAAAAGTTATATCAAACAAAGCAAAACTAATAAAGCAGTAGTAATTCATCTTACAAATGTTTATTTAGAGCAAATATTCATGCAGTTTATCAAAAGAAGTAAACAAAACCTGAAAATAAAAATATATAAATTTGTGAATAAATTACGTACATAGCGAAATTATGTAATAATCGAAATTCTATGAGGATACTGAAAAGTAGTATAATGCAAAAAATGCAGTATAAAAGCATGAGCAGGCTAGAGGCTTGTTGATGGTGTTTCTAGCGATAACAGCGGCTTCCTTGAAGGCGTTGGCGAGAGATAAATTGCCCGAATCTAGGCCGAGGAGATCAATGGCTAACCGACGGGCAACAACAGCGGCTTCAACACGGTCAGACCACCAGGCGTTTTGGGTACGGCGGGAACCCTTGGGGATCGATTCGTTTGTGGCAGCAAGGACGGAGAACGATAACCTGGAGTTGGCTTCGTGCGCAGAACCCGGCGGATCGAGGGACCAGCTGGACAGTTTGTAGTCAAGAATCTCGGAAAATTTGGTGCAGTCCGCCTTCCGGTAGGCAAAACGAGAAGATCGGCGAGTGGGTTTCGTACGGAGCCCCCGGAGATGGTGATTACAATCGGGAGGTGGTCAGAGCCGATGTCGGGGCCAAGAGCCCAGGTGGCGTTGGATTCGAGGGACGAGTGGCAGAAGGAAACGCCAGGGGCAGTGCCAAAGCTGATTCAGGTGTTAGAGCCGTCGTTGAGGGTGACGAAATCGGAAGAGATAGCCCAGTCGTCGAGACTTCTGCCAATATCCTATTCATTGTCGTTGGTGTCCCAGGTTCCGTGGTGGGCGTTAATGCCCCCTAGGACGACGGGGAGGAAGTCGACATCGAAGCTCTGAGGGCGGAGGTCGGTATTACGGACTGGTGGGACGTAAAAAATAAAGACGCCGATTTCTTTGTCGTCAACGACGTAGTTGGCACGCATATTGTATCCCAGGAGAATTACAGCTTGCCGGTGGATCTCGCTCCATAAGGACTCGTAGGTAAGCTGATTTTTCGACGGTAAAAAGGCATGCAATAAGAACCCCAAGAACGTTTCCATGGACAGTATAATTGGGCAAAAGATGAGGTACAGAATCAAATGTCCCATCGACTTGCAAGCGACCGCAGTCAACAATATGCCTAAAGCAGGTGGCCGAGGTGATTGCGACGATTCACTGTTGGGGATTGTCTCGCACCTCCATCACGATGAATTTATTTGCCACTACCGGATTCATGATAAAGTCATCGACGCTCAGTGGAAGTAGGGGCAGTAACCTGCGTTGGGCACGTTAGACGGTGTCTCTCACGGAAAGGTATGGCGGCGGGTGTTGCGGGTTATCCACTTGGACGACTTTTTGACGATAGATTTGAGGTAGGGGTGTTGGGACGTCGGTAGTCCGTCGTTTCATGATGTTGACAAATGATCTCTTATCAATATCGTTCACGTCGTCCCCGTAGTAATGGATTTTTCGCTGTTTCGTCACAAATTGGCCCTCTATTCTAGCTCGAGCTTTGCAGTCTTTCGTCTTGCACTTAAAATAACATACGTTGTTTTTCTCACAGTCTTTTCTTAACAAAAATCCACAAAATTTAAGAAGACGACCACCTCTATCCCTTTATTCAAACTCCCCCAGAACATTATCGACTGCCGCTTGTGCCAACTCGAATAAGGCTGAAAATTGAGCTTATTTTATATGGCCCATCAGCGTGCGCGTAAATGGTACACTATCCTCACTAAACGGTTTGGCTCCTTAAAAATATATTTTGATCCCGTCAAATACAATATCAAATAATAGACCGTGGTCCTAAACACCAACACGAAGTGACTGGATTAACGCCTATAACTTAAACTACAGCTTCCACTTACTATAATCGCCTATATCCAAATATCGCTAATACCGTAAAAGAAAATATTACATAATAGACTATCACCATAGGCGCCAACTTGTTAAGGCTTTTGACATGTATTAATGCGAGTACACGGAAGCCGCAATCGACAAGCTATCTCACAGTTTCCACTTACTAGTGCCTATATACAAATATCGCTATATACCGCCAAAGAAAATATCAAATAATAGGCCATCATAGGCGCCAACTCGTTAAGTTTTTTAATAACGTTTAGCGTGTTATATTCGAAAAATAGTTGCATTATTATATTCTCCTTTTATTAATTTATGTATGAATTTATCAAAAAATCAGTACAATATCAGAACAATAAATAAAAATTAATATTTTATCATTTCGAAAAGAAATACCTATTACTATTGTTTCGTCAAAAAGGTAATTTGACGATATACATTTTAGATGTATATTTTTAATTATGTTTTCATTTTTTGTCTTTAGAGATTTCAATATCTTTAAAGTTATTCTAATGCAAATTTGAAAAAACTTTAAATTATAAAGCTATAAAACATATAGTTTCATGTGATGTATTTCATAATTTCTGTAATATCACCACTTCTATTTGAAAAATGAATTTACTTATAATAAATAAATGTAAATGATGATAAAAATTTATTGTATAAATTCAACTTTTCATTTGAAAAATTCAATAAAATATAAATTAGTTGTAAACGGAAGTCGCAGTCGACAAGCTAGTAATTAATATTCTAACTGCAAAATGTGGTTTTTTTAGAAGTACCTATATAAATCGGACGGCAAAATGCGATTTTAAGAATTTATAAATAATCGGACGGCGAAATGCTACTTCTCCGTAGCAGCACCGAAGAGGAAGTCGCTGGCCTCTATTAGTTGGGTGGGAGATGCAGTTCACAATGTGTGTGGTGTTTAACCGCAGGCTGATAATGTATTTGGAGTTGTGGGATAAAGAAAGTGTTTGTTGAGGCGGGAGCAAGTGTTGTCGCGGAATTGTGCAAGAAGAATACGATGGGATCTAGAAGTGTGGTTTCTGTAGTGTTGATTTTGGGCGAAGGTGTGTTGAGGATTGGGTTGTATGTGATTGTTTGGATGACTTGGGTGACGATGTTAGTGAGTGTAAATATTGGTAGTATTTTTGTATGTGATGACATTGATTTGATTAATTTTGGGTGAATGTCTTGGAGGTGTTTTGTAATGATTTTGTGTTTGAGCTTGCGTTTTGGGTTGGTGATGTTTCTGTTTTGAAGGTGGTGGTTGTTGGAGTGAAAAAGAGTGCAGAGTTGAATGAGAGCTTAGGTAGAAAGGAGTATGTTATGAGTGTTGATAGGGAGTATGTTGGTTTCATGGTGATCGATGTTATAGTGGCGAGAGTGCAGCCTGTGGTAATCCTGTGAGTGGTATTTGTATGGACTAAAGTTCATGTATATGGTATGTGATGTAAGGGGACCAGATTGCGAATACGTAACTGATGATTGGAAGAGTGATTGCTTTGTATGTACTGATGAGTATTTTTTCTTTGTGTTGTTTACACTTTTTATGGATATCAATGATGTGTATTTTGAAAGTGTAATGTGTGTCGAATGTGATCCCGAGTATCTTAGATGTTTTGTTGAAAGGTATGGGTGTGTTATTGATGTGGATATCGGGGTTGTAGTTAGATTGATAGGTGTCTGGTGTGAAAATTGATGGTGCATTTGGGGATGGAAAGGTGGAGGTTGAGATCGATGAGGTATTGGTGAAGGATGGAAATGAAAATGTTGACGTCGTTTTCTAGTGTTCGAATGTGTACATGTTAGATGAGTCAATGGGGATGTCGTCTGCGTACTGGATCAATTATGTATATTTGTCTTGCGGAGTATGAATGTCATGCATGTAGAAATTGAAGAGAACTGGATTTTTTATGTGGGGAGAGAAATTTGTTATATGGGACTTGTTATTTTCTGTCGTGTTTGTATTTTGTAATGAATTTGATGGGATTGTTAGGCAGTGTGGAGTTAAGAAGTTTGTTTGTGAGTTGGTATATGTTTTGGTGAGGTCAAGGCTGTGTTGGTGGTGTTTTTGGTTTTGAAGCCGTGTTGGTTAGGGTTATAACACTAATAATTTAATTAGTGATATCTTAATGTAGAGAATCCAGTCATTGAAGATGATTCCAAGTGCTGGGCTACTAACCTATACCTTCACTGAGTTATATTCTACTATAACTCAAGGAATAAAGGAAGCTGTATATATTTGTCTTTGGTATTGTATTACCTTCTAATCTATTTAGCTCTGTTTATTAAAAGTATATGGACTGAAGAAGAAATACTAGACCACACATTAAGACATCACTGCACACCATCGTGTACGAGTATAAGACTGTTAGGTTTTTAGTACTAAAATCACAAATCAATAATTATTGTTGATTTTTAGTAATTTGTATTATTTATCCTTTCGTGTTTTTGTACCATTGTGATATGCTTTTAGTTAGGATGACTATGTATATTTTTAAATTTGAGTTATGTCAAATATTTACAGTTTTATTAATCTATTTACTATTTATAACCATGTTTTAATTCAATACATTTTATCGAAAAGCATCTAATGCTACAAAAATATGCTAAAAATATATGTACATTCTTTAAGACTACTGCAATATTCTAAATATTTCTCTAGATAATTAAGAAGTATCATTTATTGATAACATATTGAAAATAATACAGTTTTATTATCGAATTTTGACAGCGATCGAGATAAAATAGTAAAATAATCGAGATTAACAGTCGTATCCTGCCTATCATATTGCTCCTTGGTTCCACTTTAGCAACACTACGAGGAAATGCCGACAACCTTTGGTCATTTAAAGCCACCGCTCGGGAATTCGCGTCTGCAAATAATTCGTCTTGTTCTCTCGCTGCTGACAGTCAACTCGGCAAAAATGAATTATTCCCTATGGGAGAATAACTTCCTACAAATTATTTTAGTAAGTTTAACCAGCGTAACAAAATGTAGTTCTAGTTTGACAATAAAAGCATTGATAATTATTTTTTATTTGTCCATTTCATGACTCCTCGGAGACATTTTTTAATTACTATCGTTACATTTTTCGATATCTTATATTGTAGTTTATTAGATATGTATCTAGTATAAAGTACTTTGATTGATATGTATTTATATATACATATATATATAATAACGACTTGAAAGTTATGTACATAACGTAATGAGAGGAATTAATAGCGTTAATATAATATTTTTATAAATGTATATAATCTTCAAAAATATTTCCACCAGAGGACGATACATTTTGTAGTTTCAAAATCTAATCTTACAAAAAGATATTTTAACCTATAGAAAGGAAATTCTTTTGGGTAAATATTTCTCTCCGGATTTATTAACATTTTTAATGTAACTTTAAGTTTCCCTAGAGGCATACCCTGTATACCTAGGGTATTATACCCCTATTTAAATGTAAATCTATAAAACACTAGAGGTATACCGTATACCTTTAGTGTTTTATAGATTTACATTTAAATAATATTTACAAAACTTCATATTCATGGTTAAGTAAATAATTATCTTACAATAATATTCATGATTTTTCTTAATTCAATTTTAATTAAAATGATACTATGTTTCCATTAGACACGTAGTTTATTTATATTAAAATAATTCGTAATGTTGTAAGTATGTAAAATTAGACAAGTAGTTTATTTATATTAAAATAATTCGTAATGTTATAAGTATGTAAAATTAGATTTGTTAACAGTGTCATAAATTAGTAATACTTAGTATATATATAATATTAGCTTTGTAGTTTGAATGATGTTATAAATAATTAACTTTTTATTTTAAAGATGTTTCATACGAGTTTTAATATACACTATAATATTATATCTACTATCATTATTAAATTCATGATGTGTATATATAATAAACTATAATTGTTTCGTTTCAGGACCTATTTTTTCGGTATGAATGGAATACATTTCTACATAGGGTGACGGAAGGTATTATTAGTGTAATAGTTACAAATGGTATCTCCGAGATAGCCCCATCAAGTGAAAACCTCTCAGCCAGTGCTCCATTGGATAATTTACTGCCCAATCAAAAACTTTTAAATCAGGTATATGTAGAGATTTGACATCTTTGAAATAAGTGTCTAGGTTTAGTTAGCGTGTAACGCCGAACTTTAGATAAATTAAATATAACTAAAAGTTCTGCAAAGATTAAATTCTTCTTTGTGATTTAATTTTGAATACGAGAAGAAATAATAACTTGGTTTATTGATTATATCTATTCATCATATTTTGTTGACTAATGCTTGTAATATTTTAAATATTAAACGAATTCTTTTTAAATGTTACGAATTATTTTTACTTCGTGATGTTGAAGCTTTTTATTTAATATCGGATTTATTGTATATTATGATGTAGGTCTATAGAACTATATATGAATATCAATTTATATATATATACTAAGTTTGCCGAAATACAGTTGGTTTTTGAGTTAAAAGTTTATGTCCTAGTATTATATGACAAACGTCAAAATATTAGTCCTTTCACAATAATTACTTGTTATTATTGAAATCTTCGCCAATTTCTGCCTCTTTAACCCATTTACTATACCGTGCATATTGATTTTAAAGATATTGGACTCTAATATCTGATTTTTTAAATATGATTTCAGCTTTTGGTTGAGAACAAATTTGTTGAAAAAATGCTGGATGCCTGGTCCGAAAACAAAGCTCAAGAGTAAGTTTCATATTTTTAATGCGTTTAAAAATTAAGATATATAAATTATTTATTAGTTACTGAGTAATTTGATTAATTTTAAGACTTTCTTTCATTGATTACATCAGCGGCATTCTATCACTTTCGTTATATATGTTTATTATGTCGTATTCAGGGTTCTCGCCTATAAATCGAAAATTGAAATAATAAATTTATATAGTTGGCGAATTTTTGCCGCAAAAAATTGAATTGTAATATACATCTGTTCTTTATAACTAAGTTAAGTATCAGCGCATATTATGTTAAGTAAGTACTGAATTGTTTCACGCAGTAAATAAGCAGGGGATGTCCTTATGAACTTCAAGAAGAATTGAAAATATCCTCTATAGAAAATAAGATTTCGAAAGCGAGGTGTGGTGTTGCAAATTTTGAAATTGTTTGCAACTTTATCGGAAATGATAGCATTAGTTGATCATGTGGTGTTATTTAAAAATTAACAGTAATAGAAGATAACAAAAACTGAAAGAATCCACGACGCTGTAAGTGAGAACTTGATTCTGACAGACTTATCTAAAGAAACAGACTTCAATGTATAAGGCTGGAGATTTTGCGATATTTTAAAAGTGTAGGTGATTAACTAAAAATAGAGTAGAATAATAAGTTATTACATATTGAAATGTGGCTACTTAAACGATGCTAATTATAAAAACTACTTCACTATGCCAAAGAGGAAAATATTTTTGTGAAAGTTTTGTTGAAAAATGATTAATGATTAAAAATACTGGCACAAAAAATAACACTTGTAAAAAAAATATCAAGCTAGTTGGAACCCTGATTGTACATTTTAATATTTATTCCTATTTTGACTAAATTAAATTGCTGTATGCTGCAAGTAGTCTTAAATAATCTAAGTAATCACTGTTAACTTGTATTTATTACGTATATGTCTAAAACTAAACTGCACAAGTAAACCTATTTTCTTTCTAAAATCACCAACAATACGTTTGTCATTTATATTGATTTTATTATTAGTAAGAGGATTATAATAATGCAAAATAATTCTAAATGTGACAAGGAATATTTGTTAAAAACAAGGTGGCTCGAATGTCTTTGTCTTCACAATATTATTTATAATTCTTTTAATCATTTACTTTTATTTCCTTTCTAATAAGACTGTATTTTTTTGTAATTCTATTTTTTAAGTCTATATAATTATTATCATATACATTTTTTATTCGCATTCTATGCTTTTCAAAGACAAAATTTATTAAAACTGCATTGTATATTAATTCTCTTCATTATATTTTTTGTTGTATCGGCGTAAAAAGAGTATCTCAATTTGAAATAAAATTTTGTACAAAAATAGAAAATTCATAAATATTATGTTTTCCCACTACGAAATATCTTAATAATATATAATTAAAACATTGAATTAAATTAATTCATAATAATAAAATTAAATTCTCATTGTAAAAAAAATTACTTTTACATAATTAAAAGTTTAACATTATCCTATTTATAGACTATAACAATGTAGATATTTTCATTGTGTTAATTTTTATTTAAACGTATTTCCGTCTTCAGATTCACTTCAGGTGGAAGAAGACGAGGTTATATGGGACATTTAACTCATATTATTAATATACTGGTGGATAGCTTCGTCCATTGCAAGGAATCCACGCAATTAGTAAAAACTATCACAGATGGTAAGATATTATACTTTTAGCTTCACACCTAATCTGTAGAAGTTTTTCAGAAGCTTGGACACATTTAGATGTGATCTTTTTTTTAATGCTATTGCAATTAGAACTATTATTTAGATATTGGAAGTAAAAATTATGTCAAATGATTCATATTCATATAATTATTCATATATATCTTATGTAAATTCACAATATCTAGTTCATTACTATTAATTTGACAAGTTATGTAAGCATGCGAATATTTCATTTTTGTACTTCAATCTGACCGGTTAATTGCAAAATTAAAAAAATTCTTTCCCGTTTTTGATATTTTAAGATTATGTTCTGGTCATTTTTATGCTGCCTATTTGCTAACGCTTAACTTTATTGCAAAGTATACAAACACGACATTTAGAAAATTATTATTACGTTTATATAACTCCCATGTAGCTTCCCTGTTTTTATCAGACGGATACCTCTTTCCTGAAATGCAGTTCATTACTTTATTCTAAATTAGTTTTTGACTTTATTTTTAAAGGACTTGGAGAAGATCTATTGCAACGCTGGCGCACATTTGTAGATGAGGACCTGAATGAAGTGAATCGACGCAATAAAATCGATATGGTAAGTGTTGTAAAAACCTTCCAACTCTTTATTCCCTTCCACATAAACTTTTTTTTTCTTTTTTTTACTTCCTTTTAATCTATTTATTTTGTTTATATATATGTATGAAAGCTTCGCTCCTTTGTTATTCTCTTATTATTACTTTTATATTTACATAATATTTGATATCATATATTTACGCGTTGTATATTGTGGTATTCTATTTAGTGTAACATTTTAATTATATTGTTTTATTCCCTGCCAATTACTTTTATTACAATGTTATTAATAATTACTGTTAAGTTTTTTCGACTGTCCAGTCATCATCTTCTTTCTAATTTTTATCCAATTGCTTTCCCTAATATTTTTTAATAACCTTCATTATATCTTTCACTCTGGTAAAAATAGATAACATCATTTTATATCCCTTGAAGAGTATAGTCTATTTATAATTATTCGATATTATATTCGGTGTCTTAAAAGTATGTAAAATTATTTAAATGTAATATCTTTGTATAATCATGATATTATTCATAAATTATAACAGAAAAAAATTGTTTATTAGAAAACAACAATTGCGAAATCTTTATTAATTTAATTAAAGGTAACATTCTATAGAATTAATCTATAATCTAAAAGTTACGTTTTATTATCGAAATAGAAAGCAATTACGGATCACCTTATATTTTTATTAATATTTTCTATCTGCTACAAAATATTGATTGTAACGAACAACTTTTTAGTTAATACCTTGAAAATAGGATAGATTTCATTTATTAAATTAGAGTCTCTAAAAATATTTATCAAACCTGTGTCTAAAAATGGTTATGCGCCTCTTATAAACAAGATTTATGGTAATGAAATATATAGCTAGTTTCAGAGAATAATAGCTTGTAATAATTTTGAAACTAGTGCAACAGTATAATATATGGCAAGTATAGAAGCAAACATTAGATAGTCTGCTAACATAGGCACTCTTTTAAAATCATAAATTTCCTGATCAACCTACTGACACTATTCCTTATTCACCCCCTCTCTTGTTGTCCATTTCTTTTCTCCTCCCCTCCCTCTTCTCTCCCAATTCTCTATTTTAATTGGCTGACTGACTGGCACACTATCTCTATATAGGAAATATCCACATGTATCCCGCTGGGGTCTGTAAGTTTCCTGCGACAATCAATCTTCCGTTCACTATACCATCACTGTACTGTATATCTACGAATGAAATAGTCGTTGACTATCCATTGCTATCTCTCTCTCTCTCTCTCTACTTTGTGTTATGTATCATGAATTAAATTCTATTTTGGATGTAAACAGTACAGTATCCTCATGGTCATTATCGTCATCTTTGCACTCAGAGCTAAATTTATCTACTGTGTGTATCCTCAGTCTGCCTTCTCTACTCTACTTTACTGTGCTGTGCTGAATGTTTGTGTTTATATATTTTCTGTCTTGTTCGTCTCGGTAATGTGTACGTAGGTACGCATAGTACCTAAACTATTGTTATCAATATATTTTATTCCGCGATTATGGATTGAGAAAATCTCCTTATCACGATTATACAAAATGTAATGATCACATATTTCTCCGTTTCTCATCAATAATTGATAACATGATATTAAACGAATTTGATCTTTGTAATTTATTTCGTACATAATATGTATATTGATATGCCCAGATATGTTTTGATAAATGATAAATTTGCAGTATTAATTATTCTATTTTGATTAAATTCAATTGTGAATTCCGCATAGTCTCCTAATCTGAATGTGGTTTTCTCTATCCATCTTTCGTTTCATGGGAGTAAACGTTACTATAACGCTTCTGTAGGTTTCTTTGGTTCTGATCTTTGTCCAATCTATAATCACTTACAGATTTCAGTATTAATCTGTATTTCATGCGTTAAAAACTGACATTATATTACTTAGAAATAAAATCTACAGTCAAATAGTTTTAAAATATTGCATGGAATGTTCTATCCAATGGTAACAGCCAGCAAGAAATTACTAAATTACCAAATAATGTTATACTTATATTTCAAATAATACAATGTCCTCTGTAAAAATATACTGCGTAATCTACTGTCAGTTTTTCTACGGATAGAGTGAAGTACATTATACTTCCTTGGCCACCATACTTTGACTGCATCCAATGTTTTCTATTTTTTTCTATCACTCTTCTATTAATTTATTGTTATCTGCAAGCGTTAATTTGAAGGTAAATGTTCGCAATATTAATAACTACTCGTATCTATACTATAAAAGTTGTCTATTAATTATTTTGTCGACTTGTGTTACTAAGCTTAAACTTTTATTTTCTTATGCCTCATGCATGTTATAATAATATATAGAGATCGTGATGTAAGTGTGTCTACTATAGAATACATTTTTTATGATTTCTTGCTGAAATTATATTAAAATACAACTTGTCTCGTATTCTATTTTCAGCAAATGTGATTGATTTTTGTATCTTTCGCATGTTTACTTTGTTATACAGCAGTGGGCTGGACGCGTTATTGAAATATGTACATATTATTATACAGACTTTAGTAACTAGACTATCTCATGTTTTACTATGTTAATTTGATTTATGTTAAGTTTTTATTTACATGATTATTTTGTCGTACTTGTATTATTTTGCATGTTTGGATTCTATGGCTAAATACCTGTTTCAACTATATATTTAAGTATAGCATTTGACAAGAGAAATGGCATATTTTATCAGACTGATGTCTATTATACGTGTTGATTGATGTGCCAAACAAATTAATTCCTTGTAAAATGTAGCCATATTTATTAAGTTCATAAAAATTTAAAAATTGGTAAAATATTTTCATATTTAATAATAATAATTAATTTCTTCATTCAAACGTTAATATTTCTCTCATGAGTATTTGATAATATAAACATATTTTAAAGTATTAACAGTTGGCATTTTTATTTCCTTTAAAGCATACATTTCTGGGCTCTGAATCTCCTAGTGAAGATGATGATGCAGATTACCACTTACCAACATCTCTGAACCTTCAGCTTCAACAGGTAGATAGATTACATAGCTTTTTGTTAATACTAACGTTCATACTTTAAATGTCTTGATTGATAGACATTATATTATAATAAAAAGTTACCTTTTATCAATTTGATTTTGCTTCAGACATTCAATGAATATCAAAATCAGATAATGACAAATCCCTTTCTTGACCATTTCGGTTACACGGAAGATGAATTTACGGACACATTGGATAAAATAGAGTAAGTTTCTTTCTTAAAACATCAACTTATCGAAATGTAACATTTAGTAAACATGTTTCTAATTAGATTTTTGAGCTTAACTTTTGTCTTAGGGTATATAAAACCGTAATGTTGACTGGCCTACCTCTATTCTTGTAAGCCTCAGAAATTCCGCGATATGCCAATAACCATAGTCTTCTGTGTATATTTTCTCCTTATTATAACTGCTATTTATTTTGATAATGTGTTTGAGTATGTTTCTTCTCATTTGGCACTACTATAAGTAATTCCTAATTTTGTAAAAAGATGATTTTCACCGTTTCCATTTCTATCTTTTACTATCTTACCATTTCTATCTTTTTAATTAAATTTACAGCTAATAGCTACCCGTTAGCATACAAATATTTCTATTGTATGCAAAAAATTAGCCATCATTAAATAGTTTCATGCATACTATGAATCTTGAAATTAAACTAATGTGTGTATTTTCAACTATTGACCCAATACTGACTTTATTATTCCACACAAAACTTCATGTATGGTAAATTTTCTTCAATTTCATGAAAATAGGTTAATTTCTTTATATACTATCACATTTTAACCAAGAAATATTTATTGGCCGTAGGTGGAATGGTTGTCAGGAATAAAATTTTGAATTTAAAAATACCAATCAATGTTTATATTATAAGGGGCGATTCATTTATTAATTCTGGAATTAATTTGCTTATACCAAATTCTCGTTAATAATTGAACTGGTGAGAATCTTTTGGGACTTTTTTAAATTGTAAACATTATATGCGACATTGTTAAACACATACAAATAATATATAGTAACGTAAAATAGTAATCATATATATAATTAACATCGATATATTATTTATTAGAAAATGCTACTACGTCAGGCATATTTTCTATGAAATATTAATGGAGCTTTATACATTTGATTTTTAAACCGCGCGCGTATAATATTCTGAATATTTGATAGAATGTATTCTATCCCGCGGATTCATTCTTAGGTACTTTCGATTCTGAAATATCATTGAATAAATAAAAACTTTAAAGGGATTATAATATTCCAGAATTATTACATAAATCCGCCTCTAATTGTGTTGCAATTTTCAGGTGGTTAATTAGATGTATGTAAAATAATAGCTTGGGTCACGAATGATTATCAATTAATTATAAATGGATCAAAATATATTCAACTTTTGATTTTTTGAGTATTCCTACTATGTTTCTCTAATATTGATTTAAAAAAATCTATAATAGTCATGCAAAAATAATGGAAAACTATTCGAAACCTTGTTTCTAGTTTTATCTGATTTTTTTGTGATTATTGTTTATGAATGTATAATATAATGTTTAATTAGACAAACTCTAAATTTTAACAAAAAAACGATGAAAATTAATTTCCTACACATTATTTTTGGAATTATGGATAATCTCGATACAGAGTTGCACAAGTTTATAAAATTAAAAAGCATGTGGTTGCTTAAAAAGCTTAGCATTACGCCGCTAATAAAACATAGTTTCAGATTATTTGAATGTTACATTCTCAAGTCTATTGTATACTTCTGTTGTCTGTCCTTCTTTCAGTTCGTTCTATGCTGACCGAATCGCCAACATGGATTTTGCGATCGCAACTCAAGAAGACACGGTATGTACCAACAATTAACTATTGTTTTAGTTTAGTTAAAATACAATTAATCCATAAAAACTTATTTTCAAAATATTTATTTTACGGAAATGATAAAATATTGTCTAACTATTTTGAGATCTTTCTTTTGTGAAATAATCACATTAACATTTAAATGACTTTGCCAATTATTACCAATGTAATTCATTTTTAATTTAATTTTAATCTTGAATAAAACTTCCCTTTACTGTCGTATCGTTATTGTATTTCAAAAGGTTATATATACTACAATGTTGCTTTGCTTCATTCTGAAAAGCAAGTTAACATTTCTTTGCAAGATTCCCTGATACTATCGATTTCTTTTCTACATATAATTACTATTCCAGCTTTGTTTGATCCGTATTAAAGTTCTTATTTCTAAAATAGTGCAAGATATAAAGAAACTGGGTTATTTAATTAAAAAGACTTTAATTTCTATACAAAGAATTACTACCTTGTTAGATTATAAAAATGAACATAGTTTAACAAGTTAGACTCTGAAAATATTCTTCTATACCTTCGATAATAGAAATTATAATCATTGTGTGATTTTCTTAGATTTTTAAAAGTATACAAACTAAATTATTCAGTATTTGCGTCTCATTCGAAGTATTAAAAGTAAAACAAACAAAGAAATATAGTATATTATGTTTATATTTAAATTTTATAATATTAATTCTTAAAATATTTGTTTAAATGTGATAATCGTTATTTTTAAATAATTTAATTAAACAAAATATTACCTTTTTTAAAACGTAAAAGAATAATTCTGTACAGCTTAATTTTCTAATATCATTCGATCAATATTTACATAATTAAAAAATATATATTTAGCTTAAGTTTTCTTGGAATTTGATAGTTTGCATCTAGGCTTGTTTATATTACTCAAAATACCGATAAACATATTTTTTATCATTACTATGACTTATAAGTTTCAATATAGTCTAAATAAAAGTAAAACGCTGTTTTCTATTTTTTTAAGTGTATTAGTCATATAAATCACTATTGATATTTAAATATCTTATCGTTTAATCACATAGACATTGTGAGATTAGACAAAATAAGTATATTTTAATGTTTAACATAGTTCCTGGTATGAGTATAAATATAGATTATAGCTTATCTTTATGACATCTTTTTATCAGTACTATACTCTCTCCAGTTGTCTCACTTTAGATTTCTTCAATTCCTCTATGTAAAATAGAGCACGCATAATATACACCTATCACATATTATGCGTCTATCACATATTTATTATATTCACTAGTGTTTTATCTGTAATCGTATTGAGTTTAGTTTCATGACACAATGGATTTTTAAATAGCAAATTACAGTAATATTAAATATATGTTCTGTGTTTAATAAATATACTTGTGTAAATAATGTGCATGTCTTATATACGTGCATAATAAATTGTGACTTTAAATATTTATAAGTTAAAACTATACAATCATTTAGAGAGCGCGTGGTATTTATTTCTTAGGTAAATTACTTAGAATCTGTTGCGTTTGCATGTAGTTTCCTTAAATGTTATGAATAAAGAAAAGAATAATTTACAATAAGATATGCATTACATATACTCGTATGTTTACATGTAGCAGAACAAGCATATCATATTCAAGTTAATATTTTATATACATAACATACTTACAATATCTATTTTTGTCGTTTTTATTTTCATTAGTATTTTTTATCTGAGTTACCATAATATTATGTACAGCATAGATTCTGTTGAGCATGAAATAATGTTTTGAAATAACAATCATAACAAGTGAATTCCTATAAACTACATAAATACACTAATTTTGATTTTTTTTAAATTAAACTCGAATTTTGTTTAAATCTTTGTCAAAACATATTCATTTTATGTCTTCTGTATACTGTGTGCTATTACTAGGACATTAATATAAATGTGTAGGTATGTAAACTAGTTTATTGGATAAGTGTTCTGTTTTCTAATAACCAAAATTCAGCTATGTGTCTTAACATTACATACACTTCTAATATTTATAAATATAATTTTGATTTCATACGGATTTATAGATTATACTGTCGTTTAATGTACGAAATCGTTTACCTGATTTCATTTATATTTTGAACTGAACTGATGGGAAATGAAAAATATGTAAACACTCCCTTAAATATCATTTTATATTTCCTGTGTTGTCTTTATAAATTTTCACGTATACTACACATTATCATATAATACTGTTTTAATCTTTGACGATGATTTAAAAATGCTTGTTTCATACAAACCTGCATAATATATAAAAACCTAAGCCGTATTTAATATTCATTGCTGTTATAAACGTTAATTTTGAAACTGCATAACACGATATAAATTATAATGTGAAGATTTCTATAAATTTCGAGCTTGTTCAACATGTTGTAATGATAATAGTTATTTATTTTAAATCCCACAACATCTAACAGGCTTGTTATTGCATTTTGATTTGACTGTGGGATATTTCGGTACAAAAATATATTCAAGATTAATTTCAGTCAAAGTCTTTCAATCTATATTAAGAAAAATATCTGTTAAATGTTACTGATTTCATATAAGGCGCTTATATTTCATTTATGATTATTAATCTAATATTTAATTTAATATTTTTCTTAAATCATGTAACTTGTAAAGAAATGAAGATAAAAGCCTGTTTGAAAATGTATTATATATATTTTTTGTTATTTGAATAAATATAATTGGAAGTTTCTTCTGATCTTCAGAACCGTTAATTACTAAACCGAAGAATTACTAGTTTAAGTGTGATAGTCATAGTGTGAATGAATAGGTCCCTCTTTACAGAAAATTAGACATGAAAAGACCAGTGTTTCGATTATGATACGTATGATAGTATACATTTTAGAAACTAATTTCAAGAAATAAAATATGTCAGTAAATACAATTAATAATCTGAGTACCGAATGAGACTAAATGACTTAATTTGGCTGTATTAACCAACTCTGTCTTATACTATCTTGTTTCTGGAGTTTTATGCGCTATACCTCAAGAAGAAAAGCAAATACAATAATACTAAGAAGTCATTAGTTTATATTTTCTTCTAATCATATTTTATAATTTTTTTCATAGATATACCCAAAGGTTTTTGATTTTTATATCCATTTAAATGTCAACCGAGGTGTTGAATGTTTGCTAGTCAGTTTAACTACATAGTATTAAAGGTCATCTAATAATTTCAGTATTAGTCCTCTTATTTTTTTATATTTGGCCTTCTATTGCCGTTTTTTGTTTATATTTGTATACAGTAGTTAGCTGCATTTGTAAGTTTATCAAGTAGGTAGTTATCATGTCTTACAAGACACAGCCTGCTTTCTGTATTTATTGCATTTCCTCCTTTGTTTTTCCACATACGATATGGACAATCTCCAGCCAAACGCAACAATGTTTGAGCAGGCCTGCAACGAAGAGATCCGACAGTTCGACGACTCCGAGGAGGAATCGGACGATGAGGTTGACTTTGTCGCCGGCGATTCGACAGCCGATCCCGACGAAGTTGCCGGCGGAGGTGGCAGATTCTCCTTCACTCCAGGGGGTGGCGGAGGGATGGTCGGGGACTCGGATATCTTGGCAGGTGGTCGCCTAGATGACGATTTGGAGGATGACGAAGGTGGCATTCCGGTTCTACTCAACCTTGAGGATACTGGCATGATCAATGTTCTTGATCTAGACTTTAAGCAAAAGGTAGGTAGATGTTGGAGAAGGAGAGATGTTGTATTTCAGAGGTTGTCGTGTCTCACTACTAAGTTCTGATCCCAGTTCAAATCTCAATTTTAGTAGCTGGGGTATTTTATAGGCTATGATCTCTTGCAAATGGCTACACACACAACCTACGCTCTAGGACACTGCACGCTTGAATCCGAGAAATGTATTAAAACTAGAAAACCACATATTATAGTTTATTGGACAAAATCAATAGAACAGATCATCTTAGTTACCCTACAATGGATTGCTTAGAAAGTAACTTTCCCATCTAAGTTTTGACTCACTTTGATTCTTTTTTCACTAACTGACTGTTTTTACAGAGAAGCTATTGAACGGAACCCGAATGGATCTGTTTAGTTCCTTACCGGATATTCCAGTTGTGCTACATATAATATTATTTATAAGGCACTGTAAGACAGAAGATTACCATACAAATGACAGTAACATTGGAAACTGTAGGAACTTTTTGGAAAATTCAACTGTCTGATAAAATGCTTAATACTAAAAAAATCTTTATTTTATTCATAAAATAAAGCAGACATGTTCTTTGCAGTGTAATACTAATAATAATTTCTAAATATCTACACGAGTGTAATATGCAATATATTTTATACATTAACTAGTGATGAAAATGTCTTTGATCGATTTACCCCTTAGCTTGGTTTGTTAGTTAGGATATCTCTCTGATTCATACTAAACCATGCCGTACGTTTGAACTACCATATCGAGTATACTACTGCTTGATGTGTTTAATGTAAGCACTAGCGACGCGTGCGTGTGTCTGCTGCAGTCTGAAGATAGACTTCTCGTATCTCTAGTCCCCCCTCTCCTTTCCTCTCTCTTATTATATTATTAAATTCGCTCGGTACTCTCCTCCACCCCCGTAATGGTACCCCCCAGTAAGTAATTTGCGGTCATCGTAGGTGGACAACTTTCTCTCTAGATTACTACACTACAAGACTATGATCCATTCGAATCTCTCCCACGATATCCCTATCTGCCCACTCAACCAACTTACCTTTTGTACTATATTATACATACGTAATAATATTCCATTACAAGAGCAGCCTGGTAAGTGTACAACCCCTGAAATGCCTTGTAGTTTCATTAATCTTTTTACTATATTCAATTATTATTTAAATAGTAAAAATGTGATCACCACATTCATACTATCTACAAAGCGAATGTAAGAGAAAGAGATTGAAAAATGAAAGAGTTAGTAGTTAAACGGAGTCAGCTGATGATGTTAGCTTTATCGATCTCTTACACACTGTATATATTATTATATATGCTATGTATATATGTATGTATGTATGAAGTAGAATTGTATACATAACAGAATACATACGTAAGCCAAAACTCTCGCTTCAGCTATTGATATAATGTATAATATGACGTCGATGCATCTAACAACCCAATAAGAACAAATGGGGTAGCTGACTTTTCTGTAAACTAATGTATATTATATACTTTTACAGCTAACACGTTGTCCTTTATTTTAGCATATATTTCTTGTAGAAACTCGTCTTATGGCTAACTGTATTGTGTTGAAGACAGATTCGTATTCGTTTTATATTTTGTACTTACATGCAATATATACAAAATATACATTCGATGTATTATTTTTATTCTGTTACCTTATATTTCATTTTCTCACATTTACACTTGTATAAAATTAACGCATTACTTTATGGCTTATAATGTATACCTATTAATTGCATACCATTTTTGTCTAGCGTTATCATCAAATCTTGACATTTCATTTGTATAATAATATGTCACTTCTATGTAGCACTTCGTACTGTGTGTCTATTTATCTATTATTAATCGCAGTTGTTGGAAATATTGATATTATTCTTAGAAGTACAACGCTTTACATATTTTTTAAATTAATTTATTATTTATTTTGTTCTTTTTTCTCAGAACGCTTATTGTTGAGATATTACTATTAGTATAATATATGTTAATTTGCTATACATTTTTAAATCGTTGTTTAGTACAGTAAAATGCAAGTTCCTGAATATTTTTATCTACTTTACCTATTTAAATTTATAAAAACCTTAACATGAGATAATACATTTTAATCTTGTTATTTACTATATTAAAACAAAATTTCGCATTTCACTATTGCACAAGATAAGACAAAATCTGTTTAACAATATTTAGTTGACTTAATTCTATTATGTATCTAGCCTTATTTCACTTTAATTTATACATTAAATATTTCAACTACTCAGTTATATTTGGTTGTTAATTAAGATGTGTTCAAGTGTGAATATATCACTGCAATCTAATATTCCGTGCTAAAAATCTCAGGTACCGAATCTTGTAATACACTTTCAATTATTATTATCAGTGTTGACCCAAATTATTAGATTTTAGATTATTATTAGATTGTATTCTTTCAATATGTGCATAATAGCTTTCTTCAATTAGATTATTTAAGTTGATTACTAATTAAGTTACATCGAAGATAATTAAGGAATGTTATGTCAATTTCCAATAAGGTGTGATTGCATTACTCCTATTGCTTATTTTCGCATTATAAAAAACGAAAATTCGTTGGTGATAAGGATTTATTATAGCTCAAATTTGATTAGAAATATATTTGTGGTTTCCTAATAACAGCGTGTAATAAAAAATATATAACAGATGCTTTCTAATTAAATTAAAAAATTCACCTTATTAGTCTTATTTTATGGTAATTACCTTCCGCCTAAAACATGTTAATACTTTTCTCTGTACTTCTCTAATTATATTGTTTTCACCTACATTTAGACGGTTAAACTTATTTATTAAAATTGAGAAATCGATGCTGCGTGTTTTCCCTAATGCTTAAAACTAGTAATATCCTTAATAATATTTCGGTGATCATTTTTTGAACGCCAGCCTTAAAACATGTCTTTCAATTTTTCAGATAGATGCAAGGATCTTGCATTATTTTTAACATCAAACAAATTTAAGGAGTAAAAATCTCATTTTATTTTAATTAAGATATCTAAGAAAATATTTTCTGGGTGTTTATAATTTCCCCTATTTTACCTATTTTTTCAAACTAACATCATTGTTTTGCACAGTCTTAAACACTTACACATTACACTTAGTCCATACACATTCCCATACCCATGTAGTTGACAGGCGACCATCGATCCCGCCGACACCGTCGACACGCCGCCGGAAGCTCTGATGAGGAGGAAGAAGACCCAGATAACGAGGACATCGATGACGACGATGAGGAGGAGGATGATGAAGACCTCGCTTCTCCACGGATAATCTCCCAGTCCTCGCGGGGTCATGCACCTCGGCTTATCATCGGGAAGAAAGCTGCTGGCGGCGGGAGTTCTAGCGGTGGTGTTGTTGGCAGCGTCAGTGGTGGCAACGGTGGTAGATTCAATCGCAGTCATCGCGGCGACCCCATCCCCCCGCTTCTCACTTCCAGAGCTGTTATCGACATGCCCAATCTCTCCATTGAACGGATGGATGTTGACGGTGAGTCATGTCCGATTACTGTTGACGGTCCCTACTGTTAAATCAATTTTTAATGTTCAATTTATGTTACTCACTGTATAATTTCAGAATGTAACATTATGTTTAAACACAATAAATTTGTTTTTTCATAATATTTCCATATTTCGTGTTTAAATAAATACCTAGTGTTCAGAGTTGTTTGAAATTATTAAATAATACCGTCGTTGGTTGACAAATATAATAATTGTTTCTGTTGTCTAACATGTGTTTTAAATATTTTACTGTGAACACTAAATCTCTGTTAGTATTTGTAACTGTGCTGCAAGAAAATAGATTTATTTAAATTTATTTGAAATCACAAAAGAGATAGTGTATGTATTGTATGTATTTTTATTAAGCTCTGAATTATATTCATATTAAGTATAAGTTAACTAAGACATCAGTCTTAGTTCTCTATATGGATATAATCTAATTTGAGGCATGACATGCCAGTAGAATGGTCCCAATTATTAAAATACTATACTTTTATCAAAATTGTTTTTTAAATAGCTCAAAAACAACGAATAACACAATTTAAAACAAATTCAATGCACTTTAGTGAAATCACGTGTAACGTATAATGTTTATAATATATGATATTGATATTAAAGGATGTGAGGGAAAAAATGAAATGTCCAATTTTGTATCATTCGGTCGGGTCCGTTTTGTACAATTCGTGTATTGTTAGGGTCTACTTCAAAGTGTCTGCTTCACACCAAATTCAAAGCAGACCCTGATTTTGAAATACGAATTGACATGAGGTTAATGTTAATTTAACCTATTTGATCGGATACATCACAGACTGTTCATTCAACTAATCTTAGCTTTTGATTTTGCGTGAATACTCCTTTTCTTTGTGCTTTCTTACAGCAAAGCGTTTAGGGAAAGGTTTCTCGGTATGGGAATTATATGTTTCAAAACTGGCGAGTAAAATAACATGTAGTAGTATGCGGTTGGAATAACATTATATTTTACTAAGCTAAAATTAGTTCTTTTTGAAGCAGTTAAACACTGATATGAAAATAAATCAGTGAGATGTGAATTGTATCTAAATGTATAATTGGATAATAATATTCTCAAAAAACGGTCTCCATATATTAGTACCGCATTCTTCGGATTTTCAGTGGAAAATAAAATGTCGAGATTATCGTAAAAACTTGTTTGCCAAATCTTTCAACGAATATTGACATTGTACAAAAGTTTTGTCCTCTTCTTTTACCAAATTGTTATCGTAGTCTACTATACGCTCAGTAATGTTTTATATATTATTTGGTATAATCAAAAAAAGAAATGCTATGCTTTTTATTATTTTTTTATCATTGTTTAGCATATAATTTTGTAATTGTCGTCATCCACTATAATTTTCCTAAATGTCATTTTAAAAGAAAGAAATCTAGTAACATTTTATCTAGCCTGCATATTACATCATCGCCTTATTTTAGCCGACGAATGGCCAGACATGGAGGATAAATCCGAGGAGAAGTCCTCTGAGGAGCGAACAGAAGACGAATCAACGAGTGAAGAATCGCCAAGGCCCCCCCGGGCCGCCTGGCAACAAGATAACAACAACTCAACCTTGTCTTCGCAACTCTCTGTTGCCACTTCCCCTACGGCAGAACCCCCTACTGAAACGTCCGAAGAGGTGAGTAATCTAATTACCATGGAGATGGAAATAGTGTAGTCAGAGACGAAATGCGTGTAATGTAACGTACAACTTTTATTGAAAGGAAAATCTCACTGACAGATTACGAACCTATCTAAAAATTGTATGTACCAATGCAATGGTTGCTTTCTATAAGTCTGTGAAGTTTTACTACATGTTAATAATATAATTCATTTAAGTTGTTATAATTGGTGTAATATTATATTATAATAATTGTGACCTTATAAGTGACCTAGGTATAACCTTATAATCGGTGTAAATTGGTCACTTGAAGTAATCTACTAGTTTTATAGTCACATCTAATTGGGTGAACTTTTTTTCTCTTTTAAAAATGCTCATATTTCTGCCAATTATAAATTTTTCACAAATTTCTGGTCTATTACAACCTTTTGTCTGTATTGGCATTGGAGGATATCCTTCGTTTTATAATTAATGCAATTGACACCAGAATAATTTGAATGATAATTAAATTGGATTACATAATATTATGTCGACAATTTGTCAATAATATTTCCAAAAACATTAGTTTTGTTTCAAATTGGTCGTTTTTATTTTTAGTATTTAAACTAATTAAAATAATTTCCTTTTAAGCATTATCTTTGAACTAACTTCCCTCTAATTTTGGATAAATTGTCTTATCTCATCTGTTGGCGCACAACACGATCTTTTTTATTATATTTCATCAAGGCAACTTCATACTTTTGTAAATCTAAGCTGTATTGAACTTCAAGATGAATTTGACTCTTTAAACCCGGGTATGCAAAAAAATTAATATACTAAATTATATAAGTATACCTAACTATATTTCCTGCATTTTCAAGTAACTATGTGACCATCTATCTATATGGTTTAATTAAATATAATGTAATACAGATATACTATGATTTAGACTAAGGGGTCCATAAAGTCGATATAGATCGATAGTTTGGTTAAACAGAAAAAATCTCATTTTCCAGTCGATTGATAAAATATAATAAAGCTTCTTCTGCTGTTTTTACCGTCTTACGCCTAGTTCACTCATATGTATAGCTCAACTAGAAAATATTATACCTTACTAGCATCTACCTTAACCGACTAAAACATATGGAAATGAATAATTACTGTTATTATTAATACTACTTCTAACGGATCAATAGTCGATGGATTAATTTGAAAGGATTTTTATGCTCACAATCATTTTCGGGCAAGCCATACATTCTCGTTATATGTCTATATGCCTCCACAGCTATTCACCTCTGACTAACTCTCCTTCTCTATATGTGTGAGATGGCAAACCTCCAATCTACCAAACTTAAACTACCTACTACACTAATTGCAGACTCCGTACTAAATTGAACCCACTGTAGTGCATTTAGTGAATTTGTTACTTGCATGATTAGTCGCTTAAATGGCTATCTTCCTTTTACACATAATGTAGGCAGACTCATTTAATTTCTTAGATTCTTAGACACTTCTCATTACGCTTGTATTGGTATTAGTATTATAGTTAGGTGTATTTTCGCAACTGCCCGGGTAGTTTAGTTACCTGATTGATTATTGAGCTCTTGTAAACGAAAACCTTTTCTATCTGTCTCTCCCTCTTTCTATAACTAACAATAATTGTGTGTATATATTAGGCCGCAAGCTACCTGTTATGCTAACTAGTATGAAATTTGACCTTGGTTGGCTCCGTATTTAATTATAATTATAGTATAAGTGTTGATGTAGATTTTATAGGTATAGAGAAGTTCTAGTTACGCTGACTTCTTTCATTTTGCGATACGCTGTTTAGAGCTTCACGCGAATAGTTTTTTTTTTGATTTAGATACTTTATCTACTGTTATGTATGTCTATTTATATTATAAAATCTACGCTATAAGCTCAATATTAGTATCACTCATTTAGTTGCTTAGCATCCGTGTATTAACACTGATTAAAGACATAATATACCATGGAAAAAGAACACAAATAATCAGTGAAATAGTGTACAGGAATTCATTCAGGAGATATAATGTCCCCGAGAAATTATATATTATGTAACGACAAGTGATTCTATTGAATTATTAAAAAATATTACGTAATGCCTAATGCCTACACATCAACTATAAACGTTTACTATAGTATATTATTATGTATACTATAGCATTCTCTTCATTCACTCAGGAGATATAATGTCCCTCGTTTTGATTGAGATATTATGGTATTTCCTTCGTGAATCTAAAGAATGCTATTGTATACCTGACACATAATATGTAGTGCTTTGTATGTATGTAGTATGTATATATGTATGTATTTTTTCACACACGCTAAAACACCTCTCGATTCTATGTATTAATCATTTCATTTTCAAATTAGACCGGCGGTGTCGACTTTACTTACACAACTTGTTGTAGTTTGTGATAGTGGTATATATTACAGCTATACCTTATTTCGGGTAACTACACATAACATATATTTGCTAATATTAATTATCATTCATGATTCGATACACATGGTAGAAGCGGATATAATATGCATTATAAGCGGATATCAGTATCTACATAAATTATTGATAATTGAATCTAGAACAAAATTTGAATATAATAGTAGTATTTACCTTGAGAGTGTCTATCTTTGATTATGTACAGCTGTCTCATTCATTTATTTTTATTTTTTAAAACTATATTTGTGTTTAAGCGCGCAGGTAACCACCCGCTAAGTAGGCTCATCCAGTTATACTATGCCCATCCAGAACCTATTTAATACCAGCTTAATATTGTTTATAATTAGATACCTACTGATAAAGCCTCAGTTATTTTATTCAAACATAATATAAAACTGAAATGTTTAAAAACTAGATTAGATTATTTTTTACAAATGAGAAATCTCAGCCTGTATGATTGTCTTGGTACAATAAATGCTATGTACTACATACATCGAATACAATTGTATGAAATTACACATGTTATTTTGTTCCATCATGTAGGCTTCATATTTTGCTTTTTTTTTTAATATAAATTATCTATTTTGTGTTTGTGAATCACTACATAATATAAATAAGTACAGCGAAACATAATTAATTCACAACAGGCCTTTCGTCAATTTTTAGTTTTACAGAAACAGTGGAAATGAATAGATGTTCTTATGATTAGAACATAATAGTTAGATCGACATATTTTTTATCTATAAAGGTTATTTATTTTAAATGCAAGCTGCAATAAAACTTTTTTCGTTTTCAATATACGAATGTGATGTTATTAGTTTTTCTTAAATTTTTTTAATAATTATTTTACTATAAAGTTAAAAAAAACACCTAAGTGCAAAGCATTGATGTCAATACACTATTAATTAGCTGCTGTATTTCAATTCTATGTGTGTTTTTTCAATAACGCAAATAGTATTAAAATTTGCAACATTTTGACAAGTATTTTGGAAAAATTAGCACATGCGTATAATGCAACATTTTATTTTTGTATTAAATTTGCATTTTTATAAACGTTTCTCAACGCTGCACTAACTGAATTTATGACAGTTATTTAGTACAATAAGCAATAACATTATGTACAAAAGAATAATATTTACAATGTATACACCCATTTTTAATTAATATTATTATGCATTATTTCATTTTCAGTATTTTATTGGAATTTTTGTCTAAGAAAAGCTTAAATATAGAATTTGCACAAAAATTATTTTACAATTTAATTTCTATAACACAGCACAAGGACACTCCCCGGCCTTCCTCTGAGATTGTGCATGAAGACAATTCCATTCCCACTACCAACGTGACAACGCAAAAGTGGGCCCAACCATCAGCAGAAGTAACAATAGCCATCCGATCAAATGGTATTACCGATGACGATTCCTTCCCTGAAGATGCGGACATTTCCACGGAAACGTTGTCGGAGAAAGAAGGTCAAGTGGTTGGTACTGACAATAATGACCTTGTTGAGAGTGCTGATCTGGACAAGGAGATTGCATCACTGCGCGAGGATCTCAAACGAACTAGTCTTACTGCTGATAGTGATGAAGAAAAGAAGGAAAGCGATGACTCCTCAAGAACCAATAGTAAGTCGGCTCCCGCCCTAATGGACAATCGGACGCGACACGGCTATTCTTGCAAATTGTTGAGGTGAGAATTTTTTTATGTGCTACTTTTATCAATATATGTAACTAGAAGCAACAAGCCAATGGTGGCCCATGCAATTCCAACACATTGGGGGATATCCGGCTGTGGAATTGACATTATGCCTAAATCTTAAATGTCTTTTATTTAAAGTTTATTAATTTATATTCTTATATCCTTCGAGAGCTAAATAATAACAAATTTCGTATCTCTAAAACATCAAAATCTGTAGATATTATCAAACTAAAACTAATTGATGTTAGTAATTATTTCCTTATGGAATCTGTGATTTTACCCGCATAATTACTGGATCTGGTATTATCTGACTATGTATACGGACATTTATATTAATTTTTTTAATGTATTGTATTGTTTATATCAGATTTGT
Source organism: Invenusta paracnida (assembly GCA_036023295.1). Lineage (NCBI taxonomy): Eukaryota > Metazoa > Platyhelminthes > Proseriata > Coelogynoporidae > Invenusta > Invenusta paracnida. Next base: position 30,412 of record JAYRBW010062808.1, read on the forward strand.
TTACTAATACTTTACAGATGCGTTAATTTTATGAGCGTTAAAAAGTCTACTTGTATCTAAATAAAACTGCTAATTTTAGTATGGATAAATTAGAAATTTTAAAAATTTAGATTTTATGCTAAACTGAATTATTATATCACGAAATTATTCTTGAAATATATAAATATATATTAAATGAATAAAGTGAGTTTCACAGCTTAAAAATAATCCCCTCTTGCTCTGTGGACTTAACCCTTTCACTTTCGATTTAAATTTGCTGTACATATATGTAACCGCATTGCTTTCTACGATAATTTTCTAGTGTCATATCAGTTTCATATTTTATTGATTAATAATTGTACTTTTGTATTCTTAATAATCGATATATTGTTATTACTGTAGATAATAACTCACAATCTAGTTCCTTAAAAATATGCGCAAAGCATGCAGCCAAACAGTTTTCATCAATTACATCGTGACTTATTCACCAATCGCATAAGATAAGTTAAATTACGTAGGTATATACATAAAATGAAAACCTTACCTACGTTAAACAACTCTGGCATTGCAATACTTTTAGACACGAATAGAAAATGTATTAATAGACCAATGATTATGTAATTTCTTACATAGAGAGAGAGGGAAAAGAACTTATGAATCAAACTCTAGTGAATCATCACGTGATGTTAGATTGAATGGGTTTTTCTTCTCTCTCTCGCTAAGCTAACTTCTTCTGTGTCAATGTTCCTCGCTCGCCTCGCCTCACATCTTGATCAAATATTAATTATGACTCATTAGTGTTGATAATATATCGACATTTAGTGTGCACACACAGATACACAACTACGAGTAAAAAAGTGAAAGTTAGAAGCTACTCTGTAATATAGTGAATGTGTTGCTTGTACGCGCTTAACAGGTACCCTGAGATATTTGTAAACATTTCATTGCTCAGTAATCTGCATCAATATATTATACTACACAGCAAGGTGATGGAAGCTGACCAAAAAATCAATTTTGTAGAATATAATATATACGTATCTGAGATGTTAATGACAATTCCATATTGAATTTCATGTTTGAGTTAGCAATCTCAAATATTGAAATTTAAACTTTCTTTGAAACAATGCCTGAAATGTTTTACATTACATTTCTATCCATTGAAACTAGTATTTCTATAATTAACTACGTATTTTTAGGAGAAGTTTCTTTTATGAGAGCTGTAGAAAGTCTGATATAATATCATATATATGTATATAACATCTATTATGTTTTTATCCAAGCTTGTACTTTTTAACGTGGACAGTGATTTGTGAGCTTTGTGAAAACTTCTATTTTACTATGCTGAGTTATTAAAAGTAATATAAATATTATTATTTTAATTCAAATTTAAATTTAAATTTAAATGCTTTTTTACATTCTTTAATGTGAATTTCAAAATATTGATATGCATATATCGAATATTTCTACGGTATATGTTTTTCTCCATATTCTTCTTCTACTCGTATTTTGATCTACTTTGTATTTCTATTTGGTGCATAACTGCCATACTACAACATGCAAATTGATTTAAAGCCGTCAAAACTGTCTCTTAGTGCATCGTGACACGTCTGAAATTATTATACACATGGTAGTAATTTTACTTAAATGTAAAAGTACACTATGACAACAACTATGTACATAGATGTGTAGTAAAAATGTCTAATTCCCTTCTCTCTCGCGTCCTACAATCTTTCCAGTCAATCCTCTACAGTGATTGTCACTACGGACACTAAAGAGTGCACGTCAACCACCTCTTCAGAAGAAACCTCCGTCCCAGTACCATCTGATAGGTAAGTTTGCTGATGTGAAACTTATGAAGATACTTTATCTGTCTTGTTTAAAGTAACATTGTAGAGGAAATTCATCCACTGAAAAAACAAAATATTCAATTTTTGTACGTTAGCATTTTGAAAACTAAATTTAACAATACTTTCTAAAATATAATTCAGATTAATAACTTTCTAAAATAGTTTAACTACATCACTAAATAAAAATTCATACAGGAAATAACATAATTTCTTACATATATTTATTTTTATTTTTTCAAAAGCTGTATTATTTATTGAAAATTTCCATGTGAAATTATGTATAATATGTTCTCCATTGCTTTCTGTTATCTAAATTAGGGTCTTTTAATGGATAAAATGTGCTACATAAATTTCAATAATCAACTTAATATAAACAAAAGTGTTTACAACTAGCTTCTTTTGTATTTTTGAACCTATTCTTAATTATATTATATTACTAATTTATCATATTTTTGCTTAACCCAAATTAATGGTGTATTGTTATATTGATTTTTTAAATTTATTTATCTATACTCTCATTTATATTTGCTAACAAATCATAATATATTATATTGTTATGTACAAGATATTAAATATATTTACTTTTTGGTTACTATCAGATTACACTAATTATACTTCGTATAATTTCTTTTCTGTTTTGTCTCATTTTATCTAGAATCACTAAATGTTACCACATAATAATATATATATATGTATATATACTATTCTATGTTCTATACTATTATAATGCAGAACTTCTATTCATATTATCTAAACCTTTAATTATTATATTCATTTGATGTCTTTACTTCTTATTAGCATTCTTTTAGAATATAATTATATCGATTTAATGATTTATCAATTTCTTATAACATAATTAATGTAATGTTGAATCTGACTTTGATATTAAAAGAGCTCTAATATTAGAGTATATACAGATTTGGTGATTTGGCTATATAATTTTAAAAGTATAGCTCTATTGAACTCATCTTTTAAGTTATAGTCAACAACAGAGTACTTCTCAGTATTTAGATCGTTAGACTGAAATGCATATATGTATTACTGTATGCCAAACAATCTAAAAAGGGTATTTTACTTCGGGATAAAAGTTTCTGCCTTGATACCTTCCTCTGTTTTCATTGGAAACGTGATTAGTTACGTGCAACTGCTCCTGTTTTTGTAATGGCCTACCCATGTTCTTTAATATTATGATGTATATACTATTATACATTTTAATGTAGGCTTACACATAGCATCTGACTACTTATTATTTACACAAATACGGTAGATCATTGTGTATAGAGATACTTTAGTACTTATAGAGTGGAACCCTAATTAATACCAAAAGAAAGTTTGGATGAAAGTAACAATGCTTTTAGTTGAAACTAATTTTTAGTTGGACATCTTTTCATCTATTAAGGGAAGACTTATTGTTAACCTAAACGTTAAATTATTGGAAAGCTGGTATATAGCTCCGTCCACTTGACGTTGGCATTATCATTATGCATTTGAACAATTGACTCTGATATTAATTAAGCTATAAGAATTGATCCTGCGTAAAGAAGGTTGGACTCATTCAGAACAGCGATTCTTTATCTTTTTTATAAGAAAGGCACAAAGTTTATAACGTTGCAAGCGTTATATAGTCGATTTTTTAACTTCCCATATTTTTTGAACTGATACTACTTACTAAGCAATGTATTAAGTAAATCCGTTATTATGTCAGATAAATATAACATATTATGCCCTGAAGAATAAGCATGCACCATTTAATTTGTTAGTTTATATAAAACACGTACGCAGTGTAGATAGGGTACTATTACAGATTATACAAGCTCCCTGCCAATGCACAACCCGATTTAATGTGAAGTTCACAAATCAAACATAAATGCTATTGTTATAATTACTGCATTTTAATTTTATGTGATTGAGCGACTAACCATATACCATATTGTTTGATATGACCATTGATATTGAATTTAAATATATAATCAAATAAATATGCAATCTAAAACTGAATTCTAGGTGAACGCAACCATTTTATTGAATATTGCATGTTTTGCATTTCGGAAGTTTTAATTCAATATTATTAATTAATACAGACTGAAAATCCAATATATGTACATTAACTCCATTCACACAGAACAGTTTAAATTCTCTTTAGGCTTCAGACTTAGCTGATAACAATATCTCCATTCAATGCATCCATGGTTACGTCTTGATGTATATCTCTAATATATCTATATATTTCGATACCCTCCATTTTCTACCGTGTATCACGATTTCCTCTCTTTTACACATGCATCACTAACTAAAAGTTGCAGAACAGCCCGACAAGTTGGTGCCTCCTATCGATCCAGTAAAACACTGATCCTCCTCAAGAGAGATAGTGACGATGAAGATGAGGCGGAGGATATGGAAGACCACGGAGTAGCATCAGATGATGACAATACCGGCAATAACATTATTGTCAGTGAAGTCTGCACAAGTCTTAATGGGGATGTGAATTCAGTCGATTTACCCGTCGAGTCTTGTCCACCAGCGACAGTCCAATACTGGTTGTAGGTGGCCTCTTTTCTCCATGAGCTTCGTATTGTTTCCTCCGCGGCTTGTTTCATTTTGTTTCTCACACCTCTTCAGTCATTGACAGTTTGTGTCATCACCATTAGTAGTATGTCTTATTTATTTGAGGTCTTCTTCTTTTGTTTTCTTGAGTAAATTGGTGTTCATTGCTGTTTGTTTGAAAATAACGAAAGATTAATATAGTAACTGCAACAAATTGAATGCCAGCTTTTTTTACTGTAGTTGTTGCTGTACTTTTCTTTGGTTTAGCTACTCACATTCTGTGTTCACAAGCTAGAATTTGAGTCAACCACTCTGACTACAGATCGAGAAATTGTTTTGTGTCATCATATCAAGACCCTTTTGCTGAAACCTTGCACTCTCCAACCTTGTATTTTGTGCTTAAATGCAGAATGTTTTGCCTTGAGAGAATATGCATGTATGTTTGACATTATCTGCACTGATTTATGACGCCTTATTACAATGTTGTTTGATTAGCATGCACACTGTCCTCCCCTATGTAATTGTTGTAATTTTCTTTATGTAAAAATGTTTTCTATCAGTATTATTTTGATAGATGCCTCTAGGCTGATAAGGTAAACATGCCATTTTAAAATATAATAGATTTAAATTTGAAATGCAACTTTTAAATATTTGTGTTTTAGTTAATATATTATTTACTCGTCCTTGTGCATATACTTTGTACTACGATATTAACGTTAAAGAATTTTATATTCTAAGAATATGTGTAAATTTCTATGTAAAATAATTGTCATTATATTTAATGTATTGTCTTATTATATTTAGATTTTTCGATTAATTTATTTTTGTAATAATAAAAACTATTTTTTAATATAACAAAATCCAAAATATTATAATAGCCAAATATATTTATGAAACGTTATCGAGAAATTGAAATATTTAGTATTGTGCAAAACATGTAACGACAAACCTATTTTTGTTAAACATTTCTACGTGATTTTATTTATTTCAAAATGTATGCTACATTTTTCAGTCCTTTACAAGTTTGCGACAGAAAAGAAAAGAGCAGTAATGGAGAGATCAAGGGAAATGACTGGTAAGATTTTAAAATACAGAGTTTCAGTTCTTCTCGTCTTCTCGAATAAAGATTCAAGACAGTATTTCTGTGGCTATAATATGCCTGTCTTAAGGACATGTTAAATCAATAATACAATTTCTATACAAATTCAAAATAGCATTTGTTTGTCTATATGACATAGTTTCTATCGATCTCGTGATAAAATTATGATTAGCAGCAATATATCCATACAGTCAGTGATTATTATGAATTGTGAAGGGTTATAAAGCAACAAGAAAATTGCATATATTGTGACCTGTGTAATTGCACATAATAACTGAAGAAGCAAGACGACTTTTCTATGCAGAAGTATGAGAAGGAAGCTCCACCTGTATGTACCCTACGTGATTGACGAATTCGTTTTCTGAAAACATTGAGTATTTTTCCTGGACCTTTCTCGATAATGAGCTATGATTAGAAACTTATTTAAAAGTTTCATTAATTGATATCAAAATGCATTGATGTGGATGGTTCATATATCGAACATCTCCTGGAACTATTGTATGATCTGTTTATAATGTTTATGTTGTATATTTTCCTTTGATTTTCACTAATTGCTTCTTTGTATTTTGGAAGATGGAGAGAACTGAAACACCTTGTATATTTAAATTATATAGGTATATTATAGTTTATGTTATATTGGTATCTAAACCTACGGTAGTAGGTTGTTAGCTCATGCGAGCAACCAACGTACAGTAATGTATATTAGAATACAGCAAGAATGACCCCTTTTAAACAGCTACCATTTAAAAACGAATTTATATTTTGAATTGATTTAACTTTTATCGTGTAGCGCCGCCGAAAATTAATCAGCTTACCAATTTTAATCTTCATAACTATTATAGGAACTCGATATATTTAGGTGGAAAAAACGACTTTTTTCGTTATTCTTCTAATTCTTATTCTTCAGACCCAATAACACCCCACTAAACTTTAAGCGATTTTTATAAAATTTTAAATAATATATATTGGAAATGTGCCGGAGATGATAAAAATTATATTTTTACCTAGTAACCATTGCTAGGGGCCTAGATTTTACATAGCAACCACTTTTTCCCCTCTAACACGTTATAAATAGCTAATTTTTAGCGTAAAATAGACCGATATCTATGTGTTTTGCAAAAACAAAATTTATATTGTTAGAATCGCTGTGAAAAACTAAATAAAAATAATATATTCATAAAAAATTGCGATATTAATATAAGCCAAAAATGGCAAAAAGTATCTTAGCTCAACCCATAAAAGAAATGAAATATCCGTTAAATGTGTTAGCTCTTTAGCTAATGATATTGGACTTGAGCTAACTACGTTTTTATTATTAAGAAAATGATTAAGTATATTCATGCCATTATAATTCGTTTATGTGTTAATTTAATAGAAATATCAAAAGTTAAATTGATGAATACATTAAATCAATAGAAAACACATTAAATTGAATGAAGTTATACCTTTATAAATATCCTAGACAAATTGCTTTTAGTATAATAGTTTTTTTGAGTAATTAGCTCAAGTCCAATATTATTAACTAAAAAGCTAACACATTTACGGATATTTCATTTTATTTATCTCTTGAACTAACACACTTTTACCATTTTTGGCTTTTATTAACAATATTAAACAAATACGCAAGATCTACTCTACTGTTTATATCTACAATACCTGATGCAATTATCATTCTATTTAGCTTAATTATTTAGTCACTTTTATGTTTATAATTTATGGTATTATTAACATTACAATACATCGAAACACCGATTAACTGTGATTTTTTGCCTTATGTTTTATAGGCAATATACATATATTTTTGAAAAATTTACAAATAGAAACACTTCTGCAATGTAATCCTATTTCATAACCTTTTAACTTTGTACAAGAATGTTGTACTTACATTATTCTTCATTCAAATATAAATTATCCTGTATAAACTTGATTTATATGATTTGGATAGTAAAGCAATTTAATATTATGTTTACTTTATGAATAAATATATAGTTGTTTCGTAGAATTGAACGTATTACATATTATTTTTTGTCTAACCAATATATTGAAATACTGTCAGATAGCCGGAATCTATTTAAATAAAGTATAGATACACCCTTTAGAAATTAGTTATTTCTTTTCGTATATTTATTCATTAAAGTTCATATATATATATACATGCTACTACTATACTTTTACATATTATATTTAAAAAGGTAGATTATATCGTGTCTACAAAGATTGTTTCTTTAAAATATTCCACCACTATTTTCTTTTTAAATAATTTAGTCACTGTTGGAAAGTGTATTGAAGCTCTAAATTCCTCAAAATCCTTTATGTAATATTTTGAACAATCTGTATTAATAATTATATAGAGCCAATAATCTAGTTATAATTAAATGCACTTTAGCATACGTACATGAAACGGTTATTAAGTTCAAGCATGCTGTCTAGACAATATTTCACACAGTTACTGCTTAAAATAATACATGCTATACTGAAAGTACTAAAAGATAATATCTCATGATTGTATATTTGTATTCTAAAACTTATTTATTATTATCATCACAACAATTATTGTTAAATTATCGTGTCTGCATTTGTCAGTCAAAATATATTTTATGGATATTATTTATTAGCTTTCAAACGTCATAAGTGTAGCTTCTTTAATACGTCTTATGTTACTTCTTTGTGTATAGATGATGACCATGTTTGCCATTATCGATTAATGTAAGCATTATTTTCTGTAAAAAAGACTTCCACCACAAATATCATGTAATTTTGATTTAGAGAATACTTAAATACAAAAATGTGTATTGTAAATCTATTTATTCACCTTGCAGTACAATCGTACCATCGCATCCTACTCCTGGTGAAGTTTCCAATGGTCCCTTGTGAGAAGAATACTAACATACATCATTCAGCATACATTTCGTTGCCCCCATCCCGCTCTTATAGTAATACAACATGGCACACTTACACTGCCTTCTTGGCATCGCTCAATACTTATCTACATACTTACATCGCGTATATATTCCCAGTAAACTGAACTCATGCACTGCTCTACATGAAGCTCTTGCTACGTGCATATTTCCATTCCGTACAATAATATTCATCCATCCAGTCGTTAATTGGCTGATCCTATAGTTTCAATTTGTCTGACCTCAAGCCTATCTCTATTATCCCTCTTCACTGCTCATTTATCCCTTCTTTCCTTCCCAAATACCTTGAAAACATTGAAAATAATTGCATCACATGCAACTTATTAATATCGAAGTAATAAAAGAAGACACGTTATTGCACACACAAACTATACATACATATACATAGCTATTATTCTACACAGTTTGTACAGCATTTTATCATTAAGTTGAAAAAGGAAGCCTGGCTGGCTAATTTGTTGTTAACCATATTTTTTACGATACATTATATTTTACATTTTAATGTTGTAATTCTTACACGCATGCTGTCTTCACACTACATTTTCCACCTATCTATTTCTTCGTTAAATTGAACTGCATCAGGACATCTAAACTTTATCTTATAATTAAGATATATACATACCTACTTCTCTCAGTGTTTATGTAAGAATAAACTATTAATGGATTTAGCGCTATATTTATCTTTTGTATAACTTTGATGATGATGTGTCTCAAGAAACACTATTTTAATAATTTATTCTCTACTCATAAAGTCAATCTTCAGGTCAATACTAACTCACTTGTATTGTGTTTTAATAATTTTACTTACTAATTGTAGCTACTTTGTAGCTTAATCCTTCTACTTAATACCATAGATATTGAATAATATACTAACTACATCTGCAATTTAAGAAAATACGATATTAAGTTAGACTGCAGCCATTCTATCGGTTTTTCTTGATTTGCTTTAATCTAGCTAAGCAATTAGTATCAATATTTGATATTTGTATCCTGTAGAATAAGGTTATTGCGAAACATCGGAATAACAAATAAAATGGCGCGATCAATTTTACGTCAGAAATAATTCCTTTTTAATTTTTTTTAGATTTCAGATATAATTAATTATATATTCAACATCTGTGTGTATACATAATACTTTATTTATGACAAATTATTTACATCGTAAGTATATGCTCCCCTGTCTTTATTGATCAATCACCACATGAATACAAAAAATATGTTATATTAGGAATAGGGGCAAGCAACGCATTCCAACTATTTCTTGAGGAATTGTTTTTCAGTAATTCCTCTACACGTCTTCTGTAAATTATATTATTCCCATCGTCACCCACAATGCTGCAGCATATATTCTAACCATATATTCATCGATATTTCCAAATCAAATCCAGAGGCCTCTCTTTTTAACATCAACAGTTGATATAGTTTTGTATACAATTTAACAATTATAGTTATTTGCATTATGTAGTAGGTAAGTAGTGTTTATAGTAGTCTAAGAAAGTCCCAATCAAGCGCTGTGAATCCCCCGTTACTCATCAAATTTTTACATCCAATATACTTCTATTTATATCCTATATATGATTCTCTTTCTATCCATCCAGTAAACAGTAGGGCATTCAGCTATAATATTTATTAACGGTAATTTCCCTCATTGTCATCTATATTTTCATAGTTTTGTATAGCACAACTATATTTATATGCGTACTATAATAATGTAATTGGGGAGTTATTGTTCAGTACAATGTGTATGTATGATCGTTATTTTGTCAGTGTAATAACTATCGGCTACCTATCATGATGAATCCGGCCTATATTCACGAACAGAGTGTATTTAACTTAATTTTTTCGATTTTGAATCCACGCTCATGCATCGTGATAGATAATTAATCTACATTAGACAACAGCTTTTCATCGTTTTTAGTACTATATACATTCACGAAGCTTATATTAATAATAATATAATGATGTATGTATATAAGTAACTCTCACAATATGATATTATTATCAACGTTGCCTTAGCAGTGATGAAAAAATTATATTTTAAATTTAAAGTGTCCAGTCGAAATCTTTCTCTTATAGTGAATGTCTTCAACCTCACTTCTACCCTTCTTGATACATTCCTCTACCAATTATTATCCCGAGCTTACAAAATGCGCATTGAAAGCCGCCGCCTCCCCATGTTTTCAAAAACTTGTTACAACTGCCTTAAAAGAAACAAGCAAATTAACGCGCTGAGTTGACTTTGTATGTTTTACTTTTAATCCCATCCTTTTCTTGTAATTTTCGCGCGCTGCCTCGAATTTTTTGTCTCATTAATAATGTGAATAATATTAGAACACGGACCTTTCTAACTCCCTTCCCTTAGATCGTAGAATGTGTTATTATATAATACAATGTACTAATTATTATTTTTAATTTTGGTCCTTCACTGTGTACTAAATATATATATATATATATATAAAACCAATGCACCCTATCTTACAGCATTTTTGGACTATATAAATATAAGCCAGCCGCTACTTCTATACTATGTAATATTAGAAAAGTCATTGATATATAATATATTTAACTATTTTCATTGAATGTTTATTTGTTATAAATACTTTCAAAGAGTTTCCCCGTTTATATTACATATAATTCTGCATCTCCCACATACATATTATCACATAATATGCTATAATCACACAAGGTGTGTCTTAATTTCTTTTTGTTGTTTTAATCCGTCGGGATAATCATGTATTTGTAAAAACAATGGAAAGAACCCCTCTTCCCCATCTTTTCTTCCTATATCAACACCAACATATGTTACCAAATACCGATGTTCCGAAACTAGCCATCACATTCCACAACCACAAAAATAAACTTTGTAGCTCTTTTTATTCTCTCTCCATCCATATATTATGCATCTACTTTAGCCCCCCCCCCTATCAACCTGCCCAACTACTAACGATGTATTACTTGTGTATACTACTTTACTTGTACTACATAACTGAGACAAATGTCTCCCGCATCTCTTATGCTGTATTCTCTTTTCGAGCTGGTTAATGGAACCATGTTAACTATACATACATTAATCACAACCGAAACACACAAAGCCGGGCGCTCAAATTCTACTCTTTTGAAGTTGTAAAAAGTGATTGTACTGAGGAATTTCTATATGTGTCTTTTACAACTCTGAAAAAATCTATTAACTATACAACATTTTTTCATGTTTATATACATATACTATTCTCCTACCTCTAATTATCAAGTCACCTATACATACATATTACGCAATGAGGTTCTTTAAGTTCTGTCGTACAAAACAAATATAATTACCACATTACATACATTATAAAGACAAATTACATCAAGAATAAATTGTCCATAAGTGACTTATATTTTCATGTTTCTCCTTTGAATTCTTTCCCCCACCCCTCATCTTATTGAACACTTGATTTTCCAGTGTTTGTATAGTTTATCATTGATCAACAGGGATTACGCTACGATTTTCTTGTGATGATAGTTTGATAATATTGTGCATAGTATAACATTGATATTTTTTCTGATATTTTGTGTTTGTTTTCTGACTCATTTTCTTTGAATTTACTGGGTTTACATATTTATCTTTAATCAAAAAGATATAATAATTATATTTTAATAGGTAAATTTCGAAAACACGCGTAATCAACTTTGCTGAGTGGTTATAAATAAACTTAATACAGAAAATACAAATAATTTTTTTTAAATGTTAAAATCATTGACTCTCGCGTGTATATATTTGATGAAAATTGTTTAATATTTCATTATATTCTGTTATTCTTTTGTACATTACTTAATAGTAGTAAAAGACAAGTTATCTCAATAAAATATACCTAGAAATATATACTAAAATTAAAAAAATACGTCAGTCTTTTGGCTTACCAATATTTCCGATAATTAAAAATCTTGAAGAATAAACTTATCTAAACAAAAATGAAAGCCAAGAACCGAGCTCCTCAAAAGAAAAACGTTAAACTGATATTGATGATAAGAAGTACAGCCATTAAAGAAATTGAAAAAGGGCAACAAGATTTAAAAATAACGTTGAAATGATATATGCTATAGTACAGTCATCAAAGAAATTGATATAAACATGGCGCCAAGGTATAGTTGTTACAATATTTTCAGCTTAAAATGTATTGATCAATATAGAACATAAGTATACGTCTAAACAAAAATTCTTGGCAATATAACATTTTTACAAATTAGCAATGAAACCCACCAGAATGCAAAAGTAGTTGTTTTAAGTAATCCAATTTATAATTTGATAATATAATTAATTACCATTGCCACGATTTTTAATGAATTTTAGTTTAGACATACCTATGTTCCATATTGATCTATACAATTTATAACAAAATATTGTAACAATTATATCGTGGCGCCAGGTTTATTTCAATTTTTTCTATGGCTGTACTACGTATCATCATTAAAATTTTAACTTTTGTTTTTTAAATCTTGGCGTCTTTTTATATCAATTTCTTTAATGGCTGTATTTAATCTCATTTCCACGTTGTTTTAGGAGCTCGTTTCTTGGCTTTCATTTTTACGACGCGGTCGTTTTTGCTTAGATACTAATAAGAGGAAGAATTAATTTTTCATTGAAATTGACCCCTTTTAAAAAAGTATCTAGAAACCTTCTTAAAAGTTCATCTTATGTGCATTTTGTTCCTTACGGCTATTACGATGACACCAAAAATATGCTATTTAATGCATTCAAGTATGATTTATTAGCAGTCAAAAAATGGCCTTTTCTCCTTAGCATTAATGAGTTAGAGCAGTTAGCATCTCTAAAGCTAATTGCTGACTCTCTTGTTCTTGGCTTCGTCTAACATTCGATATGAAATTGATTTGAGGAGGATCTCCAATAAATCGATATACTTACCATGTTTATCCAACTCAAAGTATTTCACATGTTTATTAGGGTAGATTCAAAACGCATACTATACTGAACAGATGCTAGATATCACAACGTAAGAAATAATAAAATCATTGAGTATTCATTACTCTACTCTATGCTAGATATTATAATCAATTAACTAACAAGTGAGCAGAAATGTATTAATTTCCCAACATTTTACGATAATTTTTAAAAGTGCAATTATTAAATACAATTTTTGCTTTGTCAATAGAGATGACATCTTTCCAAACTGAAGAACTTGAACAACCGTATTAAGCCCGTGACATATATTTGTTCCCATATATATGACAATTTATACGTTTATTGATGTATGTTTTGTGGAAAGTTATTTTTATTTATGCTACTGTTCGTCCATGTGATGCTAGATATTTAATTAAGAGAATTGATTGAATTATTTGTGCAAATTGATTTTTATCTTTTGGTGAAATTAAGTTTTTGTGATCTTTTTTTGGAGTTGTCAATTCTGTTGTGATGTTTTGTAATTTGCCTGATTGTATTTTTTCTAAATTTATTTGAATTTGGAAATCTCCATGGATGAAAATAATAAGTTGTGAGAAATTAGAAAGTGTAGGAGGCTGGAGTGAGTTGGTCGCGCCAAAGGAAATTGTGATTATAAGTATTCTTGAGTAGGCCCTTGCAATAAATACGATTGCCAGTATTCTGAAGAGCTTGAGGATTGGAATCCTATATTGGGTACGTATAAATTGTCATCAAATATTGAGGTAAATTCGTTTAAATTAAATTATTAGGAAGGTATATTAATTATAAAATGATCAAGTTATTATCAATTACAAATTACTCATTAGCTATCAGACTTTAATTTAATTTAAACGAATTTACCACAATATTTGGTTAGTATTTCTCTAGTATAGCCTCTCTCTCACTCACTTTCTTCAATTTATCATTCTAATTTCGAAATATTCCCACACACTGGAAAGCTTTCGATGTCACTCTTCTTCTCACAAGAAGTCCTCTTAATGTAAATGAATTGAGACAGGTGCTTATAACTAATTATTATTAAGATACAACAATATACAATTTGGTTTGATACCAAACTCTACAACTACCTGCGCTATTGGTATTTTACTAATTCATGACCTTCTTACTATACATTTTTAAGATAAAGATTATACCTCTTGATCTATCATCATCAGTTTCGATAGGTATGAGCAAGGCATTTGACAAGGTGCTCACGCTAATCTCTTCGTCGACTTCAATCAACTCACTTCCTACATGATCTCATTTTCTGGCTTCAAGATTATTTGTCTAACCGCATTCAAAAAGTCAGATTCAGTAAAATCATGAACAGAACCGCTGCTATTCCATCCGGATAGCAAGGATGAGCAGAACCGCTGCTGTCTCCAAGGTGTCTACTGTACCTATTTGCGTCTCCACTATCGCCCCTCTGCACCTAACTATGAAGATTTTAAAGTACACGGATGTTTTTACAACTATTCTAAAATACAACTTAAAAACTATACGTAATTGTTTATATATCAGCAGGACTTACCAAAAGAAGCTGGGTGAAAATTTGATTGGCGGCCTATTTAATTTAACTCGGATAATTTGATCTGCAGACAACTTTTGATATCCTATAATAATTTTCTAAATCCTATAAGCATCTTCTGATATCATACAGGTCATCTTTCATATCCTGAAGGCATTTTACAATATATGATAATATCTTGCATAGGATTTCTATAGGTCCTGCTGCAGGACTTGCGCAACTCAACTTGTAAGATTTTTATAGGAAGTGAAAGTTGGATAGTCTAGGTTTGCTTATTGTTCAGAGCACCCAGAGTGACATATTTACTAATTTTATTAAGAATTGATCGCACATTGAATTACAGAGTTGTTATCTGCACCAGAATTGTTGAATGCTCCTAGCTGCAATCTCACAGTGATGAAAATTCATTTCCTGTTTATATTACGTAATCTGTTATTGGGAGATATTCAATATTATTACAAAATGGTGTTTTGGTTTGTGAACATTTCATCCAATTTCCTTCAATTATGTCAATTATGCTTTTATTCTTTTTAAGAAGTGGACAGGAATTTGTCTCTATTTTAACTATATATATATAAAAAGATCAAGTACTCCGTTTTGAAAACAAATAGCGATTATCTTTTCGTTGATACCTTTCTCATCTGGACTGTTTCATATTTTGATAATTAGCGTGAGGGATTTTTGTTCTTTTTTATATATTATTGTATACAGTCGAATTGCATAAGTTCAACTACCAATCTTCCTGATGTTTATGTATAGTAAGAATAGACCCATCTTGATTTTTTGGATAGACCTGTATGTTTAAAAAAGATATTTATAGTGGTTTATGATCTGTTCAATAATAAAGGGACATCCAAGAAAGAATATTGTTAAAGTCTTATGCTGCGTACACACGGTTCGATTTTCTTTTGATTTTATAGTCGAATCGAAACAAGTGTACACACGATACGATTTTTGCTTCGATTTTTTATTTTATTTGGCGTTTTTTAACAAATTGTTTGGCGTTTTTTGAATAGGTACATTGTATACATTTCTACTATTTCTTATACTATAATGAAAAAAAGGAAGGTACTGGCATTGTGTGCCCTATATCTTCATCTTAGCAAAAGAAATAAAGTGAAAAAACAATGGTGCCACCCGATTCATGATATAAAGAGAGGAGTCTTCGGAGGTCTATGGTATGACCTTAGTAAAGACGACATACTCTTCAAAAGGTTTACAAGAATGGACAAGTTCCAGTTCAAAAGTCTGCTCGTAAAAGTAACACCCTCTCTAATAAAATTGGACAGCCATATGCGGCACGCTATTCCTCCCTACCAGAAGTTAGCAACAACATTGCGATTCTTAGCAACAGGTAATTTATATATATATTTGTAAGTGGTGTTAAATATTCTTACATATTATAATAATTTTTATGAAACT
Organism: Invenusta paracnida; assembly: GCA_036023295.1. Lineage (NCBI taxonomy): Eukaryota > Metazoa > Platyhelminthes > Proseriata > Coelogynoporidae > Invenusta > Invenusta paracnida. The sequence goes on from JAYRBW010062808.1 coordinate 46,667, forward strand.
ATTTTATATTCTCTCTATTTACATTTCTTATTCAAACTAAATTTTCTATACAAATTACACATAAATTACTTCTAACATCATTTAGTACTAATATCATTTATATAAATTTCTTAACATCGAATGAAAAATTGAACAAGTTCTATTCTTTCGATTCGACTAAAATCGGACAGTTTGCTTCGACTTCGATTAAAATCGAATGGAAAATCGAATGGAAAATCGAATGAAAATTGTATCGTATGTACACACTTTCGACTACTTTTGATTCGACTTCGACTAAATCGAATGAAAAATCGAATGAAAATCGAACCGTGTGTAGGAAAAACATATTTCTCTAAGTTTTTCAGGTTTTTTCACTCAAAATATCCTCCCATACTCTGATTTAATACTACTTTGATGTAATTCATGGAATTTATTAAAATGAATCGATTTTATTTCGAAAAAATTTACAGCACGATGTATATTAAATGAAGAATAGTAAAATATCTGTGTTGAATTATTGTATGATAATGTCATTGACCGATTGTTAGTTTCAACTTTAATATTTGTTCCAATCGATACTGCCATTTCGATACCTAACCTATCCTTTTAAATTTACTGTACAAAAAAATATACTTAATAAAACAGTCTCGACTAAATGTATTAAAGTATAATAAATATATCATTGTAATTGTAACACAACGTAGGCACTAATTCAAAAGTTACCATAACGTCTTCAAATAATTTACCATAAATATTTTATACTACTTTATAGGTAGATGCTTTTTACGAAGCTTTTCAGTCTTCATCTGAAATCCTCGTTTTCCAGCAAGAGTTTTCCTTGTTAACTAACCAATACAATGGAAACTTTTTTCAAGTAGAAAAGAGATGTACTAATCTTTGAATTATGGACAAAAGAGCCTTCTGTATGTCATCTGTTATATTATATTTTATAGTAACCATTCATTAGTATAACGCTTTTTTATGTAATAGAAGTAGAGGCCATAACACTCCCACTCCTACTTGATCGATTTCTCAGGTATTTAGGGGAATTTTTAATTTTTTAGGACTTATGCACAATATCGAATTTTCTTGCTATTTATATTAAATATGTCTTTTCATGTTACTTGCTTTGTGAATTTACTAAAAACGTTTATCTAAATCTTTTGCTTTCTGGACAGAAATACTTAAAGTCAAATTTACATCTAATTTAAAACAAATGAATTTAATTTACCTGATTGTTCCTATTTAGATTGGGTATATTAATTATTATTACTTATGTCCATTTCCTATTAAAACCTTGTCCCATTTATTGTAAAATCAGATGTATGTTCAACATTCATTTGAACATAATATAAATATCTATGCACTTTGTAGGTTAAGTGAATCTTTTTTACTTTTCCGATAAACAACATTAAATTATATAATATAGGATGTATATTATAAAACCTGTTTAATATATATATATACCTTTGGGCAGTCAGACATTATACTTATTAACCGAGTCTGCTTATTAACCATATTTAATATTAGGACAATGATATTCATATGTATTTATGTATATTATACGCAATTTATAACAGACATCATCTATAACGTACATTTGTTTGTGAAATAAGCACATAATATCCATTATAATATATATGGATATTTATATAATGTTATATAATAGCACTCATTTAACAAACACACTTGGCTCTTTTAATATCAATTTCTTTAAAAACTATGTACATATCTTTAATTATATTTTAACATTTTGTCTTTATTTATTTTGATATTATTTACATTAAAAACATATGTGAAATGTCACATGATTTAATCTATCCAACAAACTTCATATGGCGTTATAGAACGTTTTATTTTGAAATTACGTTCAAAAATGTAATTTAAGACATGCTCATAAAATAATCGTATTAGATTATGCGATATTCTTAAAAATGTAAAATATCTATTTCACTTATTTAGCTGCATCTTGACTACTCAAAACAAATGTCTCTTTTGTATAAAAGCAATCACTGTATGCATACAAACAATATATACATTTTTGCTCATTATTAAACACATCTATATTATTATTAGACCCCAGTGTTCACTTGGAATTTGTGCTATACTTCAACTAATCAGTTTAGTTTATACGAGGCTGGTGGCCTCGTTGATTAACGGTTTGAATCTGCTTTTAAAGAAAGGGAGTTATACATTTTAGTTTAAGTCTTTTACATTTAATATAATTCGCGTTGTATGTTTGTGTTATAACATTAACAATGTCGAAGTTTGCTTACAAGCTTATTACATAAGTAGTGTTGCGTATTTTAGATTTGATTTGTATAATTGTATAATATAATATTAAGCAACTTTAAACAAGTAATACTTATCTTAAAAATGTATAAATTAGAGATGTATAAATTTATACCAACACGTTTTATTAAAGCTGAAAAATTAGTGATGTGAAACATTAAAAAAATTAAGTAAAGTTCGAGCAGCTGAAAAGTGTTTGCAATATGATAATCTGAGTTTTAATAAACTACTCTTCATTCATAAACACTCAATTAGTTTGTATTACTTTCACTATGCTACATATATATAATTACTATTTTATTACTATAGTGAATATATAACTGATAAAGTCAGATTTGGCAAAATTTATAAGTAAGCAACATTGTAGTACCGAAATAGATCTTATAATCAATAGTTGAAGTTGAGTCTATATGAATATTTTATTTTAACGATATTTTTTTATATGTGTAATCAATCAGAGATTGAATAATTAGAAAAATAAATATTAAAAACTATAGATACATTACAATTTAATTATATGGTATTGCCTGAAAGCATACTGATAAATTAAAGAAAAGTCATACAAAATTCTATCCTAATTACAAATGCATAGAACCATGTGTACATAGTGTGTAGATACATGTAGGGTTAGTGTGTCGATGTTAGTCTTATACACACAGATATACAAAGACAGTGCTGTAAATATTTCGATTATAAATATGTTACGTACAATACATTAAATTATATATAATCACGAAGATAAAATAGAGATAAATTATGAAGTATAATAATTTATTGCCTAGACATTAAGTTTTTTTCTAAATAGCTGTATTATTAACTAGGTTCCTTTTTGTTTTACAAATGTAATTACTAAACATATTTTGGATATCAGATCGATCGGCTTATGCTTCGGGATTTTGGTCATTAAGAGCTTCTTCCTTCTTGTCAACGACGGGTGCAGCAGATTTGTCTGTGGCCATAGTGTAAATTGTGTTGTCACTATTTCTTTTGTTGAGATCTTGCAAAACTGCATCAGGCACATATTTATCAAATATATTCTTGATATCGGACCTATCAGCCTCGGATACACTTTCCTCGTCGTTATACCTGTCATCGTCATCCATCGCGCTAAACTCGATATCCCGTTTCAATTTTGGTTTAGTGATGTCCATATGTAACTTTTGTAGCACGGAATCTGGAATGTACTTCTTGAGAATATGTTTGAAGTTATCCATCTCTGTAGTAGTTGCGAAGGTCTTCTCAGTGACATCCATATCATTGTTGTCATCTTCCTCTTTTGTGAGGATTTGTTCAGGCGGCACAGGAGTGGGTTGATACAGTTCTGACTGTGAATGGCCCTCGAAATCCTCGTATGCTAATGAGCGGGTATAGAGTCAGATAATAACACCTATATTGCGTAAATAAGCTTTCAAAATAAATTAACAAAGCATATTAGATAATAAGTTCATGTATACAGATTATTTTATATCGTGATTTCACATTAAACATGTTGTAAATGTTAGTCAGATTAAACTCTATTGCTTAATATTAATTTAATGTAAATACTAATCATCAGAGAAGTTCTGTTTTTAACTATGTTTTTCATTAAACGAAATTTAATGTATTTCTAGTTAATGATACAAACAAGTTTTAAAATTGTAAATACATGAATAATCTAAACACTAATATTATCATTCGGTATCTTTTTCAAAATTGTTGTTCAAAGTTAATTAAGTGTCATAAAAATATAGAATAAACCGTTACCACCTAACGAACACCATTAAACGTTTCAGGGTTTCAACAATTGACATTAATATTGAAACGTATCAGACAGTATACATATATCAACTTTACACACAAAAGCAAGTCATGTAAATAGACTTAGCAAAATAATATAATTTACAGGCATATACTTAAACTTCGAAAACGATATAATTTATTTTCTAATTTATGCATTCATCGACTTACGTCTTTTACGTCGTGTTGATATTCTGTAAATGAAATGTAAATGAAATAGTAAACATGATGTACTATACAAGTACTTGCACTTGTATTTTGTCTTATTCCTATGGCTTAAAAGTAGGTAACATTAATTATTTGCGGGTATTTAAAAACTGTTTATTATTCAAGCTATATTCCTATAAATTACATTTTTGCAGCTCTACTTCTGGTACATATTTCTATATTTGTTTATATTCTTTTCTTACCAGTGCTTTATATCATGTACATTTACTTGTTTCAAAAATGATCTTTTATGCTGTTCTGAAACGTAAATTACTATCGCATTGATGGAAATATAAAATGTTAAATTTGAATATTTAATTAAATATATTTACGCTTTTTTGACATAGTGAATTATCTTTGCATTATTACTATATGGAGTAACTAGAGTAATTTGCCTGTTTACATGTGTCCATGCTTTTTTACGACGTACTAGAAAAGGGATTATATTAACAATCTGTGTAAGTTAACTTAAGTAGTGATATTTTATGAACTCTAGTACAGGCTGCAAGCAATACAACACAAGCAGTGATACTTGTAAATCATATATTATTTCTTATTTCTGGCTCACTGCTCACCATTTTCATTTGATTTATGCGTGTACTATAAAATTACAATGTGTAGTGTTGTGTGTGTGACAACATAAACCAATACATTCACACTGCGACTGTAATTGTAATCAAATAATCAGAATTGAATAGCTTATGTAATAACACATTCATCATATGCCATGTTTTATAATCTATATCTACAACAGTCTTGGATGTGTTGAGGGATAAAATGCATAACTAGATAATAATATTCGTATGAGTATAAATCCAATTATTCAGTTAGATGCCATGCATATTTAGTACTTACGCGTACAGAACAATTAAAACAAATAGTACAACAATGAACGTCCACATAAAAGCAATTTTCTTCATAAAACTGTATGCCTCTGATGCAGCTGCAAATAATATAAAGATTAACTTCAGTAGTTAAATATATTCATTTAACAAAATAGATAGTGCTGAATAATTTATCGTGTTAGTATTAAATTAAGTCATTTTGATACCTATATATATGTATATTTAGTATGCCATGAAAATTAAATTAATTTATTTAATAGGCAACTATGTCTGTATTTTACATGTTAATTTAATAATTTGATATATTATATAACCCTTTTTCTAATCAATTTTCTAAGTGATATGTGATATGATACTAAATTTAACATTAGCTTAAGTTCAGCTAAGATATAGTCATACATTAATCTATATATAAGTGTTTCTGTATGATAATGTATTAAACTCTCATATGCGTATTATGTAATATAAAAAACAATTAACATATACACATTACAATTTAAAAAAATGTATTTGCATTGATTCTCTAAAATTATGTATATTTTCTTTTACGACGATAAGTGAACTACATGTTTGTATTTATATCTATGTTTTTTATGGTTTTTTACTATTTGAAAAATACGACTTATACATACGCTCATTAATAAATATATTCCATATGTAAGTATACTTCGAATGTGCACACTCGACAAGAATCGACTAGTATTATCATTAATTCGTGTTAATTGTGAAGTGAGTTATGCCAACATATTTCGATTCATTTAAATTATTTAAGAAGTGCAGCAAGTTTGCGTTGAGAAACATGTCCACCTGCTACAGGCCGGTAACGCAGTAACGCACCAGTACAACAACGTCATGTATACAGAAGTATTACCGAGCGACTTTTGCGACTAAAAAAACGTATTCTTAAAAATGAAATAACCGTTTATCATTAAGCAGGCGCTGTGATCAGGACTCTCTAACAGCCAAATAGACATAATTGACATTTTACAAATACATATATTCCTATTTGTATGTTTTATATAATTGCATGTCTAACAGATTTTAATTTTATAATCTTAAAATACCATTCTATATGTATTTAATAAATGCTTATATTCTCAAGTATTAGTCCAAACTGGAAGACTAAACATGTTCAGGCGAAACAACATTAGGCGAAACGAGTTTAACCTAAAAGGTATTGGCGAATCGAGATGACAACACAGGGTTCGACTTATACGAAATGATGAATAACACAAAATATGTATTATCATATATATATTATTATTAGTATATGTATATATACATATTTAAATTATACAAATATGTATTACTTAAGGCTGTCAGTGTTCCAAATATGATTTTTGTAAATGACAAATGCAGTTGATAGAACAACGATGGTATTGTTTTATTTATATAAACATATTTGTATTTTAAATACATATATTAAAAAATACGAATTTTTAGACACATTATGTTTTCGTTTAAGCTCACCGGTGCACTTTTTTAATTTTTTATTGTACACAATATTGCTCCAATGACCTTTAACTTCTGTCGGATCCACAAATACTCCACGAACTTTTATTATCACACCCAAAGGCGTTCGTTTATCAATATGGTCTGTAAAATGACGCAATAAGTAAATATAACAATATTAATAACCGATTATACGATAAAAACTCAGTTATACCTGCTCAAAGCTATGGTTACACTATGATGTTATGCTTCAGGATTAAGATAATTATATAATGTCAATATTGAACAAATTAATAAATCAATCGTTTTCTCTGTGCAGCATAAAGTAAAAAAATGACAAATTTAGAAATAAATAGCTTACATAGTTAGTTATGTGTATTTAATTACAAAATGTCCATGTTAAATGTTCAAATCCTGTAGATTAATGTATAGCAACAAGTGCTTTACTTCTATATTGTTTTTGGAAAAGTGGATATTTTAAACAAAATATTATCACGGAAAATATATGATTTAATTAAACTGAATAACGAGACGTGCGAAATGTATTCAACGCACACAAATATATATATAAGTTTTCGGATATAATGTAAATCAACATTATAGAATAATCTTATAGTTTAACTTACAACTCGTTTTATTCCATACTTCGATGACTAGACTAGATCCGTTTCTTGACACAATTTCTAGCTGATATTTTGGATAAATTGTTCGGTTGCTATCCCACTGTACTTGATTAAAGCAATCCAGTGTCAGAATTAGGTCTTAAAGAAGTAACATTCACATTTAATATACGCATGTAACATGATGTATATGTAAAATGTGTCATGAGTTTTGAATGTAAAGAAAATTGACAACTAAGAACTATTTCAATAGTCTATTAATTGTACAAAATATGTAATAATCATTTATTTAAAGAGTGTTATCGACTTTTCTGCATAGCTAAAATATTTTCTTTTTTCTTAACGCTTAAACATAAAGTAACATTTTGATCTCATACGTTAAAATAAATATTATATTAA
>JAYRBW010062809.1:0-30136 GCA_036023295.1 Invenusta paracnida
TTGAATTACTATGGTTTTACATCCTCAACAGAAACTCTTATCTTTGATTTTGGAATGCTCATTCTTTTGATTATTACATTACGATTCATCGGTTTTCTTGCGCTGTGGATTAGAGCAAAAGAGAATCACAATTGAATCATTATTTACATTTCTCATGCATGATGCTTGCCTTTAAGATGCATTTAGAGTGAACTAACCCAATACTTATAGAATTATTTAACTCAATAAATGTATATTTATTTATTTATTAATTCACATTAATTTTTTCCATTTTACAGTCTTTTATATTAAATTTTAAATTAAAATGTTTTCAAATTGAATAACTTTTATATTATATATGCAATATATTACATATCTAGATAGGGTTAATTAAATACATATGGATTATTTGTATATTAATACAGTAAATTACCCTGAGTCAAGAAAACCACTAAAATCTCACCTTTCAGATATACCACTTTGGTATATTACTGTTAGCAAAGGAATCTAGGAAAGCGGTGTTTCTAGTTTTCTAGTTTCTAGCTGATTTTTCTAGTTTTATGCAAATTGGTGTTCTATAATACACTGAGGTCTTATAGAGTACTGCTTCTTCTTGGTATAATAATAATAAATGTATATTTGGAAAATACAAATTTACAAATGGGTATCGCGCACATTGGACAAAAGGCAGTATAGAAAGTTAGGTAAAAAACGAAAAACATATAGTGTTAGTGTAGATGCCGATAATAATGTAATGAAAGTGGAATTACATAATAAAGAAAGAAGCAATAATGGAAAAATGCTAATAAACGAAAAATGATAGCGCGACTTAGGGGGATTTAGGAATTCCGAAATCGTTGAGTTTGCGGCGGGTTGAGTTGGTCGTCCGGAGCGTGCGGGAGAAAGAAGGGAGAAGAGTTTGTTGTTTCTAATTTCTGAGGAGAAGTAGTGCAGTTGCAGGGGGGGTCGGTGATCTTAAAACGGCAGATGAGGCGCTGGGCTCTGTTTTGCTCTCGGTCGAGTTTGATTTGAAGATGGAGAGGGAGGTTGGAGAAGAGAGTTATCTTAAAATACCTGATTTTTTAAGTCGAAGCAGTCGATTTCGAGGGCGTTTTCGAGGAGCTTGCCTCTTGATATCTTATAGGTGTTGAGTGGATTGGCCGTTTTGAGGTCTTTGAGTTTTGACCTCAGGCAGTAGTGATCGTTAGACTTGAGAGGAGGATGAAACTGGTTATGTAGATGTTTTTGAGAAGATGGTTTGTTTTTAGGCTCTCACAGGCTTTGTTTAAGGAGTGGGTCTTAGCCTTATCGTTCTTGAATTAGACTCTAATGGGTCGATTTTTGTTTGGACGTTGAAGACCTAGTCTGTGAGGGTAAAGTCTGGGCAAGTAGCTGTTTCGATGTTTTGTAAAACCAAGGGTAGGGTGTGCTCGTCGTCATCTGGAATTCCCGTAATTAATGCGAAGGAAGATCTATTAATAGAACTAAGACGTTCAATAGCCAACACTTGTTTCACAACTGTCGATTTAAGTGTATCGATTTCGCAGGCTTGATTCTCGATGGTGTTGCGTAACTCTTGTATAAGGGAGGCCGTGTCTGATTTAATGTCGTCGCTTAGTTTGTTCAGGCTATCTGTTAGAGTAGCGAGGTTAGTTGGTTTGTTGTCTCTGTTACTCGTACGCCGGATTTGAACAGGCTTAGCGCTACTCATGAGTATAATGTATAACTCTAATGAAGTAAGGTGGGTGGCACAAAAACGTGGATAGTTCCCAGTTGAATAGGTGTACGGCTTAGGGAAGCACACTGGTGGAAGGCTGGAGCTGAGACGAACCGATGGATATAAGGCGCGATATTACACTTTTAATATAACAGAATGAAGGTAAGATAAGGTGGACCGGTCAGAGCGACAATAAATGATGTCTTAACTGCAGTGTTACTAGTTTGTTAAATCTTTTTAAATAATATTATATATTTGTTAAATTTATTCAGATGTTTAGTGCTAGAATTGATTTTGGAAGCATGGGAAAAACAAAGGAATTATCTTCAGGAAGCAGAGCACTAATATAACATTATAAGAACAGGATGTCAAACTTACTGAAATTGTAGTTTTCATGTTAGTAATAGATGTATCACTAAAAAAATGCAATGAATACAATTTCAAGGCAATTATGATAGCAAAAGATGAACAGGGAAGACCAGAGTCACAACAGGACGAGATGATAGATGTATTGAAAGATATGTCACAGTCTATCCTTTTGTGTCTTCAACTGAAATTTCACCTGAGGTGCTTCCTATTACACCACCGCCTAGTCATCGTACAATTGGACATTGTCTGAGTACTGCATTAAAGTTTAAATGCTACAAGGCAGCCAGGAAACTCAAATTTTAAGGCCCCAAAAATGTAAAAAAACTGGATCACTTTCTGCAAGAAGTACAGGTTGTACTTAAGTCAGTGGTACAAGATGGATCAGTGGTCCAAGGTAACGTCAGCAATGAATCAACTATCAAACAATTTGCTTCCTCAAGTTGTCTTGTCAAGACCTTCTTCCAAGAGGTATGAACCGAAATAGGAAGAAATCACCCAAAGTAATGCTTTTGGGTGCCATCTGAGCCAGATCACAATGTGATCTCTGGGTCATGCCAGCAAATATAACTATTAATGGGGCAGTATACCTCAATATCATCAAAGACAAAGTGCCCATATTTATGAACAGTTATAATTTGATCACTTTCCGGCATGATAGAGCTCCCTTCCATCATACAAAATCTGTTTCCAAGTGGCTATCAAATGCTGGCTATTAATTTTTGGGTCCATGCATGGCCTGGGAACTCGCCAGACCTAAACCCAATAGAGAACTGTTGGGACTATGTCAAGAAACGAGTACAGGTCTCAAAACAATTAGGGACTATCACACAAGACTATGTTCACAGCCTGATATCATCCATGCCCCGAGATCTTGCTGCATGAATCAAGGTCAAAGGATGTCATATTAATGAAGTATTAATGTATGAAATGTTAGACTAATTTAGTGGTTTACCCTCGCATTCAGTATTGTTGACATTTAAATAGTACAGTTAAATTTACAACCATTTGGAGTTATGATCTTTTATGTCTTCTTTTTTTTTAATTAGTCAAATTTCCACTTTTTTGGCAATGACTGTACGTATATAAGTTTCAAATATTTAGTACTAAGCAACGTACGCATATATATACATTAGTATTTAAAGTTAACTCTTATTTAAGTGAAAATTGGACGGAAACAGCCTTCATTAATACTTTTTAATTAATCTGAAGCAAACCATCAGAACGCGACAATCATACGTAATTGATATACATTTCTATATACATGTATATATATCATTTCTGCAATATGCGAATAATACTATATGAATATATTGAATTTTACCTTAATTAAAGTAATCCCTTAAAATTCTAATTGAAAATTAAGCCTCAATATTATTTACTCTACGCGTGTTTACTATCCTAATAATGATTTTATGGCACTAAAAATAGACCATGACTATTGTTTCACCAAAATGAGACGTAATTAACATAGTTACTTATTATTCATGTTCAGTAAAATAAAAAATAGTGTATTGACTTTTTCAAAATTGTTGTATATTTATAGAAACTTCAGAGGATTTTAGCAATTATTTAAGATATTAAAGAACTTTTATTAGTTCAGACAATTAAAAGTAAAATGTTACCAAACTATTAGCGAACCTTTATATAGTAAACATCTCAGAGTTTAGGAAGCTGATTTGTATATTTAGATAACTTTTGCGAATAATTGTTGTTAACTTTTAATAAACAGTCAGCCTTTCGGAATCATTTAGTAAACCTTTATCAAACTTTTATCAGACATTTAGGAGTTGAAGAAACTTTTACGGAATTTTTATCAAACTTAAAACTCATAAATTACAAAACTCCTAAACTCCTAAACACCTAAACTCCAAAATATCTTATGTTTGTTAAATGTTTATCTCAGTAATGCATCTCAGTAATGATGGTAAAAGGGATCGTGACTCATGATAATTTTTATATTATTACCTTACGCACATGTATTTATGTTTCCATAGATCTGCTATTGTATTAAAATTGCACATTTTCCTGATTTAATCTCAGGTTCATAGACATGGACAAATCTTTCTACAAACGAGAGGATCTTCACCGTACTACTTGTTTTCCTTCCAAATTATTTAAGTCCTTCATTTATAACTTTCAGCTGCTTGAGTTATTCGAAAGGTTTAACTATATTTGTTCAATTATATTTGATATATAATAGGGGTTGTGCGCCTGCATTAATCTTTATAAAATCTATATTAAATATATTTGATATATTTGAAAAAAATTGTCATTTAAAGGCGTGTTTGCATGTCTCATCATGTATTATGTATTATGTAGTGTAAATGAATTTGGGGAGAGGTGAACTAAAAGCTTGCGACAAAATCAATACTTTTTATGGATCAAAGCCGATGCAAAAAAGTGTTTTAATATTCTTCAAAACTGGAAAGATTGCCAACACAGTTTTGTATAAAATTGATGTATAATGTCATACAAAGAAGTATACACAGTTGAAAATACAATTTTTGTCTCAATCTCTCCCGTTGTGATTTTCTCTTATTTATAGTGAAAATATTCGAACGAGAACTCGGTCAGTTGTGTATAATTAGTGTACAAGGTGTAGGAACAACCTTTTATATGGAAAGATTAATAATTACTATGTGTTGATCTCAGTTTACCTAAGTTATATTTAACTATAACTCAGATTAATATGAATGATTTGATTATATCCATACTGCAATGAGCTTTATGTTTATAAAAATTGGATGTAAGTACCGATAACTTGCTACCTTCATAGGGGGTCTACCCATTGTCATGTAGTTAGCGTAGATTCCCACTAATAGAACACTTTCTTTTTTTACAAATTAATACTGTGTTATATTTGACTTATTTTGTGTGATTGTTAAAGCTCTATGTTATTATGTTCTTCATTTATGTATATATGTACAGTAAGATCTAGTTAGTGGCTTGATTATTAATATAGGCATAATACAGCAGGTTTTTAGCATAAACTAAATTTTTCAAGCGAATAATAATAAAGTCTGTCCATTAGTATAACAACTTTTATTCAAATCTGTAAAATTCTGGGAAGTAATAACATTCTATGAACTACTCTAAAATTGGATAAATATATAGTATATTGGAATAAATTTCAAAAGTTCTACAAATTTTAGTCTCATAAAGACTGTATACATTTTGTAAAGTATGTCTATTTATATTTTAGGTATGTATATTTTAGGTATGTATATTTATGTATGTGTATATATATATATGTAGGTATTCATACAGAATAATACAACAGAAAAAGTCATAAATAGTTCAGTATACACTCCTCATATTATAAAAAATATTCATATGTATAAGATTATAAACGGCATACATTATTACATATAACACCAAAAGGAAAAAAAGACAATTTTATCCTTTGAAAATTCTTGTATTGTAGCTGTTGATATAAAAGTAGATATATGCAAGTTTAGGCTTGTGTGAGAAGTGTATTGAACTTGACTTTTGGGACACGTACATTTAATTTGAAATAATAAAGTTGTACATTCTTCTGACGTAAATATATTTATGATGAGACAGGGGAGGAGACGAATGAATGCAATAAAAATATGAAAACAAAAGAAATATCATGCCTAAAGAAAGAATCTTATGTAAATTATAACGCAAATGATATATGTATATTCAAAACAAAATTGCTTCTACACACATGAACGCAAACAACGTTATACTTCACTTTGCTTTCTTAACCCCCTATATACTGGAGGAAGGGGTGGGGGGGAAGCTCTCGAATTGTTGCTGTGATTTTTAAATGATCAAATGGAGCAATGTAAGATTTTGTGACTTTTTCTACGATATTATAGTTCTGCACTTTTTAGTGCTGCCGATATTCACCAAATGAATGGTCACGTGACCACATTTTAAAAATGTACATCTTTTTAAAAAATAACAAAACATACTTTTATATAAAAAATGCATATCTCTCTCAAAATCGACAAAACTCGGATTCGGGTATCGATTAATTTCATGTAAGGATTCACAAAGTACATATAAATAAGTTTTCTTTGAAAATTTTTAAATTTATTTTTATTTCAAATATATAATAGAATGTACTTTTTACCTATATTATTCTTATTTTTTAATTTTGACTGTTTATTCAATAGAGTATGTTATAAAATATCTTTGTTTGTTTAACTACATGCGGAGTTAAAAAAAGAAGTTTAAATATTATAAAAGTGAACCTCCCACCCCCCTCCCCTGGTGAGCCTCCATGTCCTGCACAAAAAAGTTCGGTATAAATAGGGTTTCTCAAATATTGACATACAAATTAATATCATTTGCTGCTCTCAAATGAGTCAAATTGCCAGCTTAAAATTTAATTTAATTCCCTATCATGATTGAGACAGCATCTTAACCAAATAGTTGCAAAATTATTTATATATTTATTTGCCTGAACTATTTCAATTAAATATTTCATAAGTTTTGTTTATCAAGAAATATTTTACGTGCTTTAATAAACAATATATGTCCGTAAGTCAAATACATATCTATCAAAAGAAGTATAGACGGAGACACTAATTTTTAGAACTGATAGATTTTAATATACATATTTATTACAATTAATTCTCACAACATGCTTAAATATGAAATAATAAAAGCATAATCGAAGTACATAAGAATCCTAAATTTAAATTTTATAAAGTTTCATATTTTATTTTACATACTAAAGAATTTAAATTTTGGAAACAACCATTTCGTCAATTCTAAATACAAAAAGCAATTTCAATTCATGTCATGATAATATTATCATATATTTTTAAAATTAAAAACCAAATTAAAGCTGGTGCAATTAAAATATAAAAATCAAACTCAATTGTTCATTCACAAATTTACATAAAGCAAATTGAACCTTTATTTCTTCTACACAAATAATAATTAGTGAACAAATAATAAAAGGAGCTATCGGTATATGCTTCGTTCCATTCTCCACTCAATCAGTTCAGATTAATTACACAGAATTAAATCTAGTTAGTTAGTTATCGCTAAAGGCAATATATGCTTATATAAATCGAGATTTTGTGTCATGTGGGACGGACATCAGTTTATTGTATTAAGGTTATTCGAAGTATAATAAAAAAAACTTGAAATTTGTTTACATAGGGCGGCGAAAGGCTGCTCATGAGCTTGTTGTTTATTAATATATTAATTGAACTGACGTACGAGAAGGATGCACAGAGAAAGAGAAATAGAGGAATTTGATTAATAAGTCAGTCAGTCAGTCCTTCTGTTGGATAGTGGTGCGTGTTGTAGTGGTGTTTGATTGGCTGGATCCCCTTCCAACACCAACTACCAATCAGCGCCCTTGGGCCGTAGACCTGCTAGCCAATCAAAAGAGACCGCAGTCCTTGAGGTTGTTCTTTACGATGACATCTATCACGGCATCGAAGACGACCTGAATGTTGCTCGTATCCGTGGCGCAAGTGAAATGGGTGTAAATGGTCTTGGACTGTTTCTTCCGATTTAGGTCCTCAAATTTGAGTTTGATGTAGTTGGAGGCGTCCTCGTAATTGTTACTTCCGGTGTATTCGGGGAAACAGACGCTCAACGGGGAGATGAGAATTTTGCGCTCAAAAATGTCCCGTTTGTTAAGGAAGAGGATGACACTTGTGTTGACGAACCACTGGCTGTTGCAGATAGACTCAAAGAGGCGCATCGATTCATGCATCCGATTGGTCGTCTGATCCTCGAGGAGTTTTAGGTCGTACTCGGACATGGCGACAAGAAACATGATCGCAGTGACTCCCTCAAAGCAGTGCATCCATTTCTTTCGTTCAGAGCGCTGGCCACCTGTAAAATGTAGATTCGTAAATGACAGCTATATAGGTAAAATAAAAATGATTTTCACCACAGATTAAAAAAGAACTGTGATCAAAGAAGATGTGAGATTGTTAATCATATACAATAAATAATTGGATCCCTTAATAAAATATTGCTTTAGAATAACAGAAAAAATAAAAGTTACCATGAAGCTTGAATACATGCAAATTATTGAAATCTGAGTGAATAATTGGCGGCGCCATTTTATATTATAATTTATTTAATATCAAATACAGATTATAATACGAATAGATGATAACTTTGCTATCAACACTTGTATTATCATAATAAATAAATGTTTTTGTAAATAAAGCATTAAAGTATGTTGATTTTCCATGTTTTCACAATTTGTGAACATCCTGCATAGTTGAATAGATTTAATTAATTTTAGCTATAACATAAATATTAACCATCGTTTAATGAATTGTTTTTGATGAATGAAGCTGAATACGTCGCAGCAAATCGAAGAAATTGTGCATATATTAGATATTGTAATAAGTATATAAAACAACTTTTTTTACTAATCTATAGTGGAAATTATACCACCGATATAATTTGTCATCTTTATTATACGCTACAAAAATAATTAAAGTATATAATTATTTTATTCAGTTTTTAAATTACGAAATATATATCCTAACAAAAAGAAATAATTGACAATAGTAAATATATTTGTGTTAAAAGTTACAAGATATTTGCTGACATCCAAACGCCAAGAGAATGTATTTATAATTTGTATTCTTCGGTGAAAAGTGAACAAATAGGATGAATAAACATTAAGAGTGGTGCACAGCCTTTAAGTAGATTAATAGCACGGAACCGATTTGTAATTTAAATCATTGTATAATTTCAGATTTGTTAAAAGAGGGTTCTATATATAGAAATGGGTTACAAGAAAGACATATTTTCTGAATTATGCTCATAAACTGTAGTATCCTTTATATCTAAAAAAGCTATAAAACAAATATTTGTATAAAAAATTAAATCGAGAAAGTAATGTAAACGGTTTTATTTGCGAAACGATTGATTATATAGTAATTACAGTTTGTATGAATCATTTCATAAAAGAAAAATACACTCTAAGATTTACAACATACCCCATGCAACTGTTAAAAGTTTATGGTGTATGCATCAGTATTTGTATGTGAATGAAATCTTATAAAAGTGAATGCTAATGATAATGAAGAAACAAACCAACGTTTTTAAAAGCTAAATTTGTACGTCAGTCACGTGATGGTCTGTCATGTTACGGTGACATTTTACGGTAACATAAGATGCACATCAAACGTTTGGTCGGTAGGCTCAAGTTTCGTGTAAATCAGTGATGAAAAATTAAAAAAATTCTAAAAGTATTCCAATACACTTCACTAAATAATCTTTCAAGATTTAAACCTCGAAAACGTATAATGAATTGTATTAATAAAATAATAAATGTATATACATTATGCAAAAATGAGAAAACGATTTGAATAAAAATGACAATAAAATGATAAAATTTATAAAGCATGCTTTCATTTTATATGACTATGTAGACAACATTTTAAATTAAGCAATTATTTATTTTTAAATCAAATGTTAAGTTAGTTAATTTAAATGTTAATGCTAATTTGCAAATTGTATTTAAAAGTATGAGTTTATCAATATGTAGTTCGAAAACTCTAACATTATATCGACATTATTGTGGATACACTATACCAAGGAATGAAATGTTATACTTATTTTCATTACTTGTATACTTTTGTATAAAAATGAATTTCTATGTATAGGATTTTATATATAGGATTTTATATGTATAGAATTTCTAATGTATTTCTATGTATATCCTACCTTTATTGAAATGCGCCTGTTTAATTACAAGTTATTGTGATGTTTAAGTTTGAGTTTGAGTTAGGAATTTCAGTAGTAAATTTATTTATTTTTAAATATGAAAACGCGTATAATATTTTTCAGTCGGCTCATACTAATTAAAAAAACCAGTAAGCAATTATATTGAAATATAAATTTAACAATATACAATGTCCTCGTATATTATATATAATATTGGCAATATATGTATAATATTCATAACATAACATTTCTCATCTATAATTTTATGTAATATTATTAAAAATTATTTATTGAATAACACATAGGGGATTTACGATAAGCTCAACGTTTTTATGAAAAAAATAATATTAAAAACACTCTTATATCAAAAAGTCCATTTGCATGTTGAAAATATATAATTTTTTTAATTTCCATTATTTCCATTATTTTTGGATCAATAATTGCTTCATACTCATTACCACAGAGTATATATACATGGAGTTTTGACTCTTATTGATTTCATATGCATTGCATTTGTTCAGTTGTTTCAATATAAAATCGTTTTATTATAATGAATTTGATTTAAATGGGTAGACTAGAAGTAGTGTTAAATATTTTTATTAAATTCATTTTAAGAGAAAAATATACATATTCATACAATTCTAACATACGTAAGTTGTGTGTAATATATAATTTATTGCCTGTGTATATCTAAAATTCGTTTACTGCATAAACGATTTAATTGCTGTAAATTCTAGAAACATTATTTTACAAATGCTTTTGGGTAGACGAATAGTAGTAAAAAACTGCATACAGAATCAATAAGAGTCGAAACTCTATGAATAATTACTCTATGCTCATAACTACGGTATTATATTTTGACTAACATATTTAAAATATTACCTAATGGAATCAGTGGAATTAATAACTTACAATATATTAAATGGATTACCAACTGATGTGATAATTTTGTAATTTAATAAATAATTTCAAATATATTTACACTTTAATAGACTACCTTTTACATAGAAATAAAGTTTCGTGTGATAAGAATTCACCAGAATGACTATGTATAGCCTCTTTCTTACCGATTAAAGAGACTCCTGTGATACCATGACTACAATGCAGAGATATTATATAATTGGGAAAGCCACGGGTTGGTCATCTACAGGTCGTCTAAAAATACGCCTGCGGTAACTAACTATAATATTGTTCGCAATTATCAAGCTTATCAATCTAACCAATCTGCATATGACATGTATAAATTACAATATTCATAACAGCCTAAAAGGAGTTTTCCTTTTTTCACTAAGATAATGAATTTTTATGATATACTTATGTATATGTACCGAAATTGATCAGCGTAAGTTAATTATATTATAAACTATTCAAATTAAAAGAAAAGAAAAAGAAAAATAGGAAATAGGAATGACAGGTATAGTCTAAAATAACAGACACTTTTAATTCAGTATTAAGGAATATTTTATTGATTTTTATCAATAAAGCAATTTATAAAAATGTTACATATAATTTAATAATTCATGTTTCAATTAAAGAGGAGAATATTGCCGGTAACACAAGAAGTGCTGCTTTAAATGTTATCATCTCTATAGAACATTTTTACAAGCATTATTATAAATGCTAATTGAATCATACATTTGTCTGATTTAATATCCTTATCGTAAATATGTATTCTAAATACATAAACAAAGGATTTAATACAAAACAAGGATTTATTTTTGTTTGTATAGCAGACTGTATTACTAAACATTTTAATATGCATTTTATTGACCCCTATATATTATATTATGTATGATTTCATACATTTTAAAAATTCAATTTTGTTTATTTTTACCTCATTTTGACTAAATTTTTATAACCTACTCTTACCATTATAAGAGTTACCGATATATTTTGAAAATATAAAAATTCATCCCAATTTTATAGATTAATTGCTTTGAATTGCTTTGAAAACATCATTACAAGATCAAAAAATAATCAAACTAATCAACAAACGATAATACCGTATTTCTCATTCATTTAGCTAATAATAAAATTTACTTTACCTATTTAAACATTCATTTTAACAATTACATTATGATTTAAACATTCATTATTACAATATCTGTAATTTAATTAGCAACTACCAAATTAAATGAAAATTCTATTTAACACTACAGTTATTAAAGAAATTCTGTTTAACAAGTTAAATGTTATATATTACAAAATATGCATACATTATAAAATATTGTATAATATATAGATATAATTAAAATAAATATTATAAATAATAAATTCTGTTATGAAAGACAATTCGAAGGTACACATATATCTAAATGAATTTTATCCATCGATATGTTCACGATTCTGACAAGCAGGCATATAATTCATTGCATTGAATTCAGTTAATGTTACAATGCTTGAATAATTTGTTAAACTGAATAGTATTTACCACGCTCTAAATAAAAAGAGTGCAGCTATTTTAATATTGAATTTTAGTTAGTTAAAGTGATTACTTTTTTGTGAAATTCTATGTTTAGTTGTTAAATTGAATTGATTAAATACATTTATGTAAGTAGAAATGAAACATTTTGTTAAAACAAATGCATATTCTTAAATAATAAATTTATACATTAGTGAACAGAGCGAGAAATGCTATGATTTTCTCATTATAAATTCTCAATTACTAAATGTTGTGATAACAATGTTTGTATTTATTTGATGCATTAAGATCATAAAGGCGTCAAATGATATAAACAAGATGGACATACCTACAGTTATTAATGTTGCAAGTGTATGTTTATATATTCAGTTTGAAGTACGATAATTTTCATATTAATAATAATATAAGGCTAATTTCTTTGACATATTCTGTGTAACTCACTTATTATATATTATTAAGTAGTAGTGGTCTAGGAAGACTTTGAAATTGTCTGTGAGCATTAACTTATACATATAATCGTATTCATATCGTATTCATCGTACTCATATTATATAAACCTTACATATAGGCTTTTAGATTAATATGATATTATTCAAGTGAGAAATAAACAACTAATTGTGTTTGCAATTTCAAATGCATGTATTATACGAAGTTTTATTTATATCCCATGTACAATAATATATAATAACTTAAAATAATTGTGTTTACAATACAAATTTACACAAACTAAATAATTTATGTAATAATCATTTGAACATTCCTACAAAAGAAATGTATTTGAGTACAAGAAATAATATCATTAATGACAAAGAAAATCATAAATCATTTTTATCTAAGCAATCGTATCTTAATTTTACTTAATTTATAGCTATATTTTATAATAAAATGTTTGATCAACTGAGATTATAATTAAAAAATGTAATTCAATTATTAGTAAATACACATATAAGCAATATAATAGACTCAATCAATTATAATAATATTACTAGAATCCTAATGTCACCATTGTGTGTGAACGATAAAATAAATGATGAGTCTTATATTCTAAATAATATTTCTGTTTCTATAATATACATGGTTGACAAACTATAAGCCTACTATTATACCTACTATTATACCTACTATTATGCCTACTATAATATCTGCTTCGTAAATAGAAATATAACGTATAAGACAGCTTAGAAATAAAAATCCCAATATTCTCACTTATTCAACAAGTCAACCACAATTAACTCACCCACGTCAAACACCTTGAAATCCAAATCCTTGAACCGAAAATGTGTCTCCACTATGCCTGTCGTCTTGACCCGACTGTGCAGAACATCCAGCTCTGAAGGGAGATAATTGGGCGCAGAGATCACGTCCAAATTGTCCAGATAGTATCCCGCCGAGTCATTTAACTGATACTCTTTGGACCGTGCGAAGCATTGTTGTAGGCCCTTGTCCGCCCAAAGAGACTTCATGGCTTTAGCCAAAGTCTCGGGAAATTCTCCCTCTTCGGCAGTACGCAGTAGACTGTAAACAGTCTTTGATTCTTCAACAAGATCCGGGTTCGCGAGAGGAATGTCGAAGCCCTCCATTGCCTTGAGAATCGTGAGCATGCTCTGGACAACGTTGGCATAGATAATTGGGAGGTGCTCCTTCCGGTCTTGTTCAGAGTAGCCCTTTCCATGGATGATGTTCATCTGTTTGAGAATGGTAGACTTTCCACACTCTCCAGCACCCAAAAGCAAAAGCTTTACTTCTTTCATTGCCTTCTCGGCATCCTGTCGAAGCTGCCGCTCGATCTTCTTGTTCTTGTCCTGACCGAAAACACCACCCTCGGAACTTCCCACGCAACCCATGCTACAACTGGTGTCCGTTTCTCTTCAAGTACACACCTTACGCCTCTGTTACACTTCTTCGTATATATCTGTTTTCTCTTTGTGGACTTTAGTAAGAGTTTCGTTCTCTCTAGTATGTGAGTCAGAGGCTTATAGTGAACAGTCTTACCGTAACAATTTGGAGGTGAATGAATGAGGCTCCTACCAAATTAGACCAAGTAGGTCGATTATAGTTGACGACAAAAATCGTGGGTTTATCGCGCTTGCTGTCACCACAACCTAGCTAGGTAGCTCCTCTCGACTGTTCGTTGAGGTATCCGGGCATTCCCCTATCTTTGACAAGAAGTGCCTGCTCAAGTGAACAGCACCTAGTCTTGTCACCCAGGGGACGGAGTACTAAGTGTCGTTGTGTGCCGCATACAGCCAATAGCCAATCCCTTGAAGATATTAGACTCATGTCCTCTCAGTCTTAGGTTTATTATGCGATGCAGGCGTCCAACTGCCTAATTGCTCCAGGAAATTGCTTTCGGAATCGAGGCTGATTATACATCGGCACGCTGCCAAGAAGTCATTAGGGATAATAACGAATTAGTGTACTTATCCCGAGGAGAACTGGATTTCTTCTGTACACTCTATTTACACCATGCAATCAGTCTATCATGAAGGTTTTAGTATTCTAAATAGGCCATCTTTCCATCATTAGAACTATGGAGCTTCCCGTTACTGATTTATTGTGATACATATTAACATTTTTTCACTCATTTTCACACACGATTGAATTATTCACATTTTTAAATCGCAATCATAAATATCATTCTTTCTTTCTTCTAACATCTAACTTTTTTATATTTGTGTGAGACTCTTTCTTTCAGATACTTATAATGTAGACATTTTATTTTATTTAAAACATAGTCTGTTGTATATGCATAAATAATGCATATATCAGATTAATGACTGAAAGTGTTTTGTTAAAAACTTTATCGTTATTCCAACACGTTTGTTAATTAGATTTCTTCTTTAAAAATGTATTTAATCAGAATTATTAATAAATAAATAAATTGTTTGTGATACATACAAGTAATAATATAGAATTCATATAATATTAAAATACTATGTCAACCAAAATATATCATAATAATAAAATGTTATCTAAAACTTGTTTCTAACAATTTTGTCTAAGTATAGGTGCTATATCTCCTAATGCTTCTTATATGACATTTATTTATTTCTAGCTGGTGGTTTCCCTTCAGTATTTTAATGATGAACAGAAAACATATAAACATCATTTATAAGCGCATAAATAAGCACTTTTGTAGGGCAATTATTATTTTATGCAAAAACTAATGTATTTTGATTTTTTTATTATCTTGAAGCAAATGCTGTATCTAAAATTTCACAGAAAAATTGCAAAAAAGCGAAATTGGATAAATCCAAAGTAGTCAAATGGATGTATTAATAATTGCAATCACGCTGTCTAGTCTCAATATGTAAACTTTTGATTTTAAATTAAAACTTTAGAGAGTTTTAATATATTTGCTTACTTTTATAAGACATAGGTACACGTACTAAAATGTTATAGAGTTAACTAGAGAACGTTTTATTTACATTGAACTAATTATATTTATTTGCTACACATTTTAATATATATAACTATTATTATCATAATTCTACTAACTATAATGTATTATTTTAATATGGCCATGTCAGCATACTTAACTTTTACCTCATTTCTTAAACGATTAATATATATGCTTAATATCAAACTGCGCCAATTAATTAAATTGATTCTAGAGTACTCTCTCAGAAATGAATGAAAGTATATATTTAGCCACCTGTAAGCTGAACGTTTACGTGACATACATATACAAATGAAGCTAATATAATATGTATTTACTAATGATTCATATTTTTGACTAAATAAATGGCTTTAAATAATTCCAAACGGAATTGACTACAGTCTATTTCTATATATAAATTCAAACATGTAAGTTGAATTAATTATTTGTTCCAAAAAGTAATTTTCCTTGTATTTGTTATATAAAAAATCAGTCAAAAACACTTAAAATAGTATAAAGAAAAAAGCAATGTGTTTCTTAAACATTAATTTTATGAAGAAATGCTCCCTTGAAAATTATAAATTATATATTATATTAGGAGAAAATATTTCAATAATTGGACTACTAATTGACTAAAATGTATTATTTTAATCAATCCAAAAATAACGTAATAATTTAATGCTGAATTAAACTTATCAAAATTCTATAAAAATAGCAAAGTATATAAAACATTTATCATCTAAATACTAGTTAACCATGAAAATGTATTATCAATTAAAAATTGATAATTTACATAAACTGTTTTATATTGAAAGTATTCATAATTTAATTACAATTCTTTTTCGGTGATAGGCCAAAAAATATAAGCCAATAAATAATTTGTCATTTGTATTTTATCAAATATGCACTGGTAAAAAGTCTTTGTATTGTATCGAATAGCGTGGATTTCTAAAAAATTGTTATGATTTTCGTGAAAATTCCTATTTTTGACATTATAAATTAATTTGTAATTGACATATTGTGCATCCTTTTAATTCTCCGTATATTTCATACATTTTAACACTAGAAGCGCAGATACGTCAATTGACGTAAATTTTAATGTTCAATCGTAAATAACTTTTTTTACTATATTTTTATAAAGCCATCTTTTTTTACTTTAATTTATTTTATGAGTTAATTATAATTCTAAAATTACAAGAAGATTGGTGCTTTCATAAAAAAGTTATCGTAAAAACTACTTAAAGCGCGGCTACGTCAATTGACGTAAATTTAAGAAATTTGACTACATAATCGAAATCACCCTATTTCTAAACAAATTTCAAGAAAAAATAGATATATAATTCAGCAGAGAATTATTCAAACATTGAATAAAACATATTTATACATGTAATCATGTAAAAAATGTCTAACAAATACAGATACGATAGATATTGCAATATTAAGGAGTCAATGTCAATGCTGGTCGATGCGTCCGACGTGTGGCCTATCAACTAGGCGCCATAGTGTTCCATCAAGTCCTTGTGCAGTTGGATTTGGAACAGGAAGTTATTTTTCTTCTTCATCGCTAGAACTTTCGATCAGTTGAGGTTCACGTTTGTGGTCATCTCTTGATGCCACACTTTCATTAGAGCTGTGATCTACACTATCATCGCTGTTGATAGCCATAATGCCATCGAGGATTTCTTGAGCAGTTAGACGTCGTCGTGCCATAGTGAAAAATTATATAATGAAATTATGTTGTGTTATAGTGTATCAATCTGTCAGTAAACTGAACAATCTGAACACCTGAGTCAATTTGGATCAAGTTATATCTTTATGGGATTAGTTCTAAATAAATCATATTAGTTCTCCATAGGGGACGTAACACTGAAGATGTGTTACGTAATCAACTTAGGTACACATCTTTGTATCATATCACATCACACACTAGGAATATTTGAAGCTTGGTTTATAACTAATTTAGAAACTATTTAGCTTATATTTACGTGCATAAATTATAATAAAAACACAATAATTGAACAATGTTGTGTAATAAAAAATAAATTGTTTAGCTATTTTTGCATGTTTTTATATAGGTAGGTATATACATATATATATTATATGGTTACACATACAAAATACAAATTTATGAATTTATAGGCATTGCACACATATTGTAATATCATTTACGTAACTATTTTTTAAATTTCACCGAATTATAAATCAGTAAAATGTGATAATTAAATTAGCAAAAATTTCGCTGTTTAATTGTGTGTAGGTATGACATTATATAAATATTAACATCTAACGTATGATTTTTATTATTTTTGTATGCAAAATGTTCTTAAAGTCATATAGGTTGCTTTTATAGTGTTTACATTCAATTTAGTTGTCTATTTTAATTGTCAAACTGATCAAAACTTGATTTACGTCAATTGACGTAGCCGCGCTTCAAGGTAGTTCAAAATTCCTGCGCTTCTAGTGTCAAAACAAAATTAAACCACATAAACCATATTATATAGTTTTCAAATATATTTTAATGCATCTATCAGACCTTTTATTATAGATTTATTGTCAAAATTGAGGTATAAACTTTAATTTAAATATATGAGGAAAGTATTAATATGATTTATGTGTGTGAAATGTGTTTTAAAATGTATAAAATACACGGAGAATTCAAATAATACACTACGTGTAAATTATAAATGAAAAAGAATATAAATTTTTACTAAAATTAGAGCAATTTCATAGAAACCATAAATTCTTTATTCTTTATTGTTCAATCATAGGTTATTAGCAATTCATTGAGCATAACAAACTTCGTGCTCAAATTTTGATAATTTTCAGAAGTAGTGCCCGTACTATTAGCTTTCTCACAGTTTTTGTTGTTGAATCTTGACGTCAGCAATGAGTGTGACTAATTTCAGTCTAATCAGTTAATAGGAAGCTTATAACTTTTCCTTCTTGGACTATCGAGAGTAGTCAGAGTCACAAAAGATTATAAAGATTATGCGCAAATATGACAAGTAGCATAGTGTTATAATTTGTTGTAACCATTGTTTTACTTTGTATCATTATAACTGAACATTTTGCTCTTTGTTTTCCAGAAAACAACATACATAAAAATCACTGAAAGATTGGATAATTAGATACGTACTATATTAGTGACATATAAAAATGACTTAAGGTGGCAACGTGCAAGGGCACTTAATTAATACACCAAAAATACCAGCGAATTCAGAAAATAGTCAACCCGAAATTGAAACTCTTGAACAAATAGTTACCAAATTTGAAAAAAATGGTGATACAAAGGTTATTTGAACGGTCGCAAGAAATCACCAAAGCTCATCAAAAGAAAATAGAGTGCAAATTTCGCGTCTTTCGTCGACATTTTGTAGGTGGTGGACGGAACGATGAGATAGAAAAAGCAACTCCATGCATCCCGCAATCAGTTGGAAAGGGCCCTTCATGAGTTGGACCAGGGAATGTTGACAGACTCACTCCGGAGTTTTCTCGCCTGGAACCACTTGCCCAGTATTTGACGGATGAAGGTCAACTGGCGACAATCCATCAACGAATTCAAACGATTCGTAATAGTATTGCAGCCTTATAAACCACTATCGACGCCTTTATCCAAGATATGTAGGTATATAATTAGAAGCACAAGCCGCGACAGCTAGAAACAAGACGGAACTACGATATCTCAATTTCACAAGTTATCAGACGATATAAAAGCAACTGTACGTCAAAGTCAGCATGACATTGAAGTTGCTATAAACGATACAACGTTTATTTCTTATCAAACCATTCTAGCTGCGCTGTATAAAGACTTTCCAAAGAATGATGGTAGATGCTCTTGAGAGAGAAGACAAGGTAGTTACTAACGGTCTCGAGATATTATATTTCCCTTTAAGTCATTTTGGAATACGTCGAAGGGATGGCAAGTTGATGTATAGCCAAATGGAGTTAACCTCTCTTAATGTTAATACTGACAGAGCTCACCGCAGAATTCTTCTAATCGAAGAAAAACGATCTGGAAAGAAACTTCTCGTCAGAAATATGATAAATTATATCTACGGTCAATCAGAGAGACAATTTTCGTTTTCAAGTCTCCCTTAATAAAAGCGCACTGACAAGTTTGATATTAAACTGGCTATTAAATGGTTTCCTAATTCCATACAGGCTTACAATTATATATTTCATCAAGTTTTCAAGGCTCTAACAGTTTGGCAAATGTAGATATTTTCAATCAGATCAACTACTATTGATCTGAAAAATTCAGTCCACTAAATCGGAACGAATTCAACCTACATTCGATTGGTTTAATTATGAAAGCATAACAAAAGAAATTATCAAATGTGTAAGGGGTATTCTTGATAAAATGCGAGAATTATTTGGTTCACAATCAGTTGGACAACAATTCCTCTTGCTCACCGAGGTTAATTGGTACCCTTCCTTCACCCGCACTAAAAGTCCTCCGACTATCTGGAATTCTCTTTTCTGATGAATGTATCTTCAATTTCAACAAGTCTGCTCTTTACTCCTTCCCAAATCAATGTGGAATACAGAATAATGACTTCACAGAGTCCGTCTGTAAGTTTGCATCTAAGAATTTGGAAAAAATGTTTGCAGTCCTAAACATAAAACAACCCTTGAGTTGTTCAGAAACTTATCACAGATTACGTAAAATAGTTCAGCGGGACGAATGGCAAAATCTTGGTAAAAATTGGTGAAGAGTCAAGTAGACAATATTAAAAGCATCATATTTAGAAAATGTTTTCAATCATAAAATTTGCTACCATACATTTTGAATTTTTTACGTATGTTTCTTTTCAAGGTTACAACAGTCACATTAATTTATTCACGTTCCCTTAAACATCGAATTAAATACAGTTGAATACTACATATGCATTGTTTTTTGTAGTCGTAATATGTATTTAACATATATATGAAGTACAAAAATTAATAGTTATATTTCATTTATAGCTGATAGTCGGCAGAGCTGCATATAAAGGAACGAATTGTATATGCTGTACTCACAATTTGAATATAGAGACTATATTTTAATTAAATATGTAGTTAGATATAATGGTTGTATTTTACTGTATAGTATACAAATATATTACGCACACAGTCGAATTAAAGAAAAATAGGACTTATACATAAATGTTGTAGGTGCATGATAAAGTTATAAGTGTTGTAGTAGTGTTTTTTTGATATGTTGCATACATTAAAAAGATATTATATATTAAATAGTATTATATCTATTCATAAAGTTCTATGTTATACAAAGATGTACACAGTTTAATATTATTTATTAAATCTAAAAGTTTCTGATCTTGATAGCTATTTAACAAAAAATGAAAAGTTGGACATCAATACAGAATAATTCTTGACGACTTTTACAAGCATATTTTTTCTTTTCATATACGTACTTACTATAGCCTCCATAAAACTACATAACCACTCAAAATTTAGATCCTAAAAATATTCTGATGAAAATCGTCAGTAATGAGTAGATAAATTTTTGTTTTCTTTTAAACTGGAAAAACTTCTTGAAATGCCTGTTATATGTTTGTTTGCCCAATGTATATTAATGCACATAAAGAAAAAGTTATGTTTAAATAAAAACAAGATTATGTAAGTTTTGTGACAAATGTAAACGTATGACATTTTTTCCTTTTCCTTTTTTAGCTTCCGAAGACAAAATAACTCAATTAAGTATCAATTTTAATTGCTCCTTCCTTGTTAATTATAAAACTCAAATTAGATGAGGAATTTATTAAAATATTGCAATAATAAGAGTGAATATATGGGACCAATATAATAAAATTTGAATAATTAAAGGCTTCCTGTTAAGAAACGAGGTGAGGATGAAGGTTTATATATATTATATAAGTCGCATTTTCTTTTTTTATGAAAATTTTCAAAACAACTTTATGTTATAACATTGTATACGTTTAAATGCAGAGTTCTATGCGACATAATAGCAAAATACTATATTTTTATAATAGTTATAATTTTATTGAAATTCTTATTTATTATTAAAACGTAAATGCCCTACGTGAAGGTTCAATTAAGAAAGAAGTATATAAACAATTTCAGATTATATATTAAAATCGCCCGTTAGATGTAGTTATAATGATCTGATCAACAGCGAGAACACTATAATATTCATCCACTCTTATACTGATTAATAGTATAAGGATAGAACATGGGGATAATAGATACCTAACTGTTATTCATAAAAAATATCACTACTTTTTAATTACAGATATAACAATATAAATCAATAGAATAAGTATATTTTTAGACTTTAGGTGTCTTTGCGTTCTCACAAAGAAATAAAATTGGAAAATACACATATACAAGCTTTTATAAGATCTTATAATCGAATGTGTAGAGCAGAATAGAGCTTCAATTTATAACGAGACCTAATTGAATTATAACCACCAATCTTGGGCGAATCAACATTTCAAAAGGACAACAACTGTGATTGTATGATTAGTTCATTTCTTAGAATGCTATCTTTTGGATCTCTCATGGTTTGAATTTAATCTTTCGCTTATCCGACGTAGGTAATCAGGATTATTGCGATTTTAATTATAATGAGTTTTCTCAGTTACGTAAAAAATTAAACATAAATAAATTTGCAGTTTAAACAAATTAAAAAATAATCATAATACAATTATTATAAGTCGTAATTATCTAATTTTAAACCCAATCGATATTGAAAATTATTCAATGCCTCAAACGGCTAGAAATTCTGACTGAATTTGAGTTTTGCAACTATATATAATTGTTATGCGTAAGATAAATAGAAACGATTGCACATAAGTCGAATTATAAAATGTATAACAAATAATAAAAATCAAAATAGTATCAAATTATTAGAAGATCAAGCAATACTAAAAATGTACCCCTTAAATTTAAATATACATGAAACGATAGAAATTAGTTTAATCTACTTGCATTTTTCAAAACCAGAAATACAATTTTATGTTTATCATTAAAATTAAAATGTTGGATATACTTAATATATAGGTGTTCCAATAATATATAAATTATTCTCAATTGATTTTTATCAAAACATATAAAAGAACTCCATCTTTAATTGGATAAAATCATTTAATATAATGGTGTTATCAATTCAAATCCGCAGAAAAGGTATGTATATATCGTGTATGTATATATCGTGAGACATATGCACTGTAAAAATGTCAGAAAAGAGAGTGAGACAAATTTTCCTTAGAATCATTGCCACATTGAGATGGAAAATATTGTAATAAATTCAACAGAAATAAACCAAAACAACAATTCTCTGTACAAAACATTATGTATAAGTACATATATATGTAAGGAAGTATATATAGCACAGAAATTTTTCAATATATCGAATGATATTATCGAAATAAAATATATGCACGTACAATATATTATGTATGTATTATGTATAGGAATGCACACATCAATATTGGACCAAATTATGAAATCTGGGTGGTATAATATGTATTAGAAATAGCGAAAAGAACAAAAATATCTGTGAAGAGAATAAGGTTTAAAAGAAGAGCCAAATTATCAAGGTGAAAACAGCACCTATAATAACTGAGGATAAAAGAAAAATGAAGACAAAAATATTAAGCAATTAAGGAATAAACTTGTATTGCACGCAGCATTGATGTATATAACAAATAAAATAAATATCCTGATAAATTAAAAACACAATTTATATAGAAATCACAGTAAGTTGTACAACCTGTTCATACAATATTTATGACGTAAAAATATCATCAAAATTATATATTTTAGATTTGGAGTGTTACTGGCTCAAATATGTATTATATTCTTTAAAAGAAATAATAACAAAGATACACAAGCAATACGAAACAAATAAAAGAGAGTGGTTGATATAATTTTTTTAAATAAATAAATAAAAAGATTAAACATTTATTTAAATTTACTAACGATATAACGAATAATAATAATAACGACGATTACTATTAATTATGTGGCATCGATAATGGGTATATTGATCATTAATACAATGCAATGAAATTAAGTTAAAAAAATAAATTAGTGTAAATAAAGGTAAATATATGTATAACTTTACTGGTATATCTATGAAATGGTTATTATAAAGGAAAAGCGAATTATTTTAATAGGTTAAAAGGTGGGGAGAGAACAAGTATAGATACCTATAAATGTATACACAGATGTGGTTATGCCTATTGAAAAATACACAGTTTGAGTTGCATAAAATGTAATACTTGGCGCTTGATATTGAACGTCTGATGCCTAATTTTCTTGAAATATACTCATCTATTGTAAAGTAAATTCACGATATAAAATACCTACATATAAGTATTATAATGAATGCATGCATGCTGTGTATCAACAGTGTCAAAATGCTATCACAGGACTATGATATATGCAATTAAAAATATTTAGACAAGTATACAAAAGTTATCACATGTATGTATAATTGAATTCGTAAAACGAAGTATTAACTTTTCCGTTACTTAAAATGATTAATATTGTATTACAAATAACCATACAGCCTATGAAAGATCACAAAATCTATTTAAGATATAATATCACATCATAATTGATAAATAAATGCGTGCGTTTTTGGGACGAAATAGTGCACTATAAATGCGTTTTCAGTCTATCTTGTGTCAGTGGGCCTATAGGGTTTCAGTATTGGGTTAGATTAGTAGGGCTTCGGTAGGCCTATTTGTAAACAATATTACAGTGTTATTCTTAATGTAATTGACACATTAATAAAGACAAAAGAAGATAAGTCAAAGAGACCATTCTACGATTTTCATTATATATTTGATTCGATATTCAGATAGAATAAATGTCATTGGTTAAAGCAGCAATTATTTTTAAACCAATCAAATCACAATAAAATATCAAACTGACGATATTTTCAATATTACATTTTATTGAAATGTTCATTTCAAATAATTATCCATTTTATCAGATAGTTTACATACTAAAAACAGTAAAACAAACATTTAAAAACAACTAAATATCATTATAAAAGATTTGTTAAAACTAAGAAAAATTAGCAAATTTAAACGACCAACTTAATTAATATAGAAAAAAATTAAGTAAAGTAAAATGTGTATGTTGGTATTTAACTGTAACACAATTAGAAACACTTTTACGTATTTTTGTTATAATATTTGCCAATTATTTTATAAATATAGAGGTCAGTTTCTCATTTTATACAAAAAATAACGTTAATATTACATTTATTTTAAACTCAGTTATGTAATAACATTCTCTTTTGTGTGAGCTAATAAACAATCGCCAAAAACAGTATTCCAAGACAAAAAGACCAATTGACGGCCTATTTTTGAAAGCATTCTAATCGTTAAGTGTTACAATTTGTATATCAATAAATAATTTAAAAAAACTAGACTTTTGTTACTTATCGGTAGCCCGGAAAATAATTCCATGATGTAAATCTGTTAATTTTGTTTATAACACATATAGTTGCAGTACTTTGAAAGAACAATAAAAATGTACGCCACTTGAATATTATGCCAACAATGAATGCACTAATAATCTGTGAGATAAGATTTGTTAAAAGTGGTATCAAGAAGACAAAAAGTAAAAGAAATAACAATAACAAAAATTAATTTGTAATTTGAAAAATATATATTATTAATTAAGCTGTGTAGAGGTCGATAAATCTATGAAATTATTCATTAATTTGATAGAATTATGTGGAATATAATGTTTATAGCAATCATATGTTGGTCAAAACCATAATATTTTTATAAAATGTATACTGACAAAAAATAGTTATCGAGGAATTATCATTATAGTACGACATAAGGTTTTAGAAGTTCACATTAAATGATTATTTAGCGCTTAGCTCCGTAACATGTATAATATTTCTTTGGTCAGAGCATGCATAATTTACGTTATGGGGAACTATTAACATATCCCAATATTGCAAGAGAATAAATTACAAAGATGAGCAACTTAAGGTACAATTCATGAATAAAATTACAAAATAATGTTGTGTATACTGGGAATAATGTTTCAAAGTATTAAATGGTATACAATACATTTGATACTAATCTTACCAATAATATTAGTAAAATTAATAATCACAATACAATTTATAACTCGTATAGTAAAAATATATAATTCGACATTCGAATTTGCAATCGATTAATTGACTTTAACCTATTTATGTACATTTTAAAATAAGGGGACATTTAAAGAGTCAATGTATTGAAAAAAAGCAAAGATGCCTATCTGCTTGTATATTGAAATATACAAGTGTTACCCATTTGTCTTTTGTATATTCTAAGTAATGTTTCAAAATTCATAGTACAAGACTTCTCCGCAATATAAATTCACAACAATAGGACTGTGTTTAAAAAAATGTTACTATAATTAAACATTCTAACAGAAATCGGATCACTGTTCATGACGGTTTAACATAATATATGGAATGCTCACAAATATAACATTAATTTATATCAATAAAACATGTTATAAAGCTTTTACATTTATAGTAGTATATTAGTATTATATTAGCATTTTATTAGTATTTAATTTTTTAACAAAAGAATCAAAATATTGTCAATCTTTGAAATACTGTTCATACAATATACAAATCACAAAAAATTATCTGACTATATTATAGGTATATTAAAATATTATATTTTTTAAACAACGCCAATGTCAATAAAAAATGCTGACGTTTATTAAATGTATTAACTACATTAGTTACATACTTTGCTATACTGAAAGCTTCCTTAAACAGTCGTTTGATTTAACACTTTCAGTTAATGTAGATTATAATTTACTTATTTTAGAATATCCGCCAATAAATAAACTTTACATAGTTTAACAATAAATGTTATTGTAGTCTGCATAATGAGAGAAAATACTAAAGGACAAAGGGAAAAATGCGATCGATAATTTGGCTTCAATGTGATATTGCTAAAAAATTGAATATATATCATAATGTGTTTCATTGGACATCTTCAGGTTAGTTTTCTCGTGACTGATAATGTCATATAATTATTATAGATAGCGCCATATTATTGGAGATTCTTGAATTTTATTACGTAATGCCTGTCATGAAATTGGTCATTGCGTAATCACAACTCAACGTTAGAGTAGAAGAGCAACTTCAAAATACTGGAAATAAGCAGAAAGAAAACCTTTTAATGAGTAATCTCAAATTAAAATATGACATGATAAATGTAGTCAATCTACGCTGTCACTCTTAAAATGACTTTAACTTTAAAGACGACTGTTTGAATAAACTTAATGTTTCATATAAATAAAGCTTATAAAACTTTATTTGCGGAATACAAAAGTTTACTCTTCAGAAGAAATTTTATTGAACATTTAGGCATCAATAAAACAATGGTCTCATAACAATATTATTATTTAGACATATACATGTAGAATGAATATTTGTTTTACAAAACTTACTTCTTCCAAAGAAAGAACAACCTTCCCCGTCGTGTCGTGCTTCTTGAATGAATCTACGCAGTAAAAAGGGAAAGGAAAGAGAGGTCATCTTGGATCCTAGTCGTAACAATGTTCAACCGGAATGTCGCTATTTATTTGCGTGAACTAAATAAGTCGTAGCAAAGAATAACTTAGATATTATATGATCAATATAATATACAAGCAACGACAGTAGTAATTTGTATTTTTAGAAGAAATGTTGTTAATAATTTTTGTTTTTTTCTATTGGTGTGTGAGCCACATCTATCATAGATGCTTGACGTATCTTTTTATAAGATGTATTATTCATACCATATTAAATTTTCCATTTTTTCCCATTTTTAAATAAAGTATTAATACTACTGTCAATAATAATTAGTATGTTTTCAGGGCTATATTATGATACAATTCACTTACCAAAGACCTTCTTGAGAAGCGCCATAATAGTTACGAAGTTGGAGAAGGAAATACGAAAATCGGGATCTGCGTACCGATGCACAAGTCGCATCACCAACCGTGGCGGAACAAAGTATCCTAGAGAAGATAGGGGGATGAGACGTCTCTAGTGTTTACAGTATCCTAGCAACAAGACCCTTTTCAGCATCAAATAGACACAGTATCATGAATTTATTAATTACTAAATGATGAATGAATTACACGATATAATTAAATCTGATCAACCCTAATGATACATTCAATCATTATTACCTTTATTGCCTGTGGTGTTACAGTAGAAACCTTTACCTTAAAGTCAACACAAAAGAGTTAATGGCGTAGGAAAATATGATGCAAAAATCATAGCTACAACAAATAAGAAGCGATAATCTTAAATGACAAAATGATATATACCTGACCTCTAGTACTTTACTGGCGTAGACAAACCACTTACCGAGATTGCTGAAGGCATTTCTGAGCTCAATTATGGGGATGCTACCGGTCCTATCTACGTCCGATTGCCGAAATATCCGGATCCAAAGTGTGAGCGAGGGCCAGAGACGAGAGAGATCTGTTTCACTTACACGGAAAGTAAGCTGTTCACCATCCACCAGACAGACCAGACCTTTGCAAGCCTCTATCGAGATCTGAAAGATAACAGGAAGCAAAGGTCTCAAATGGTTGTGATTAATTTAAAAAAGTAATACTATAATAAACATTTGAAACGTACAAAGTATAATAAACATAACTAAAATCACTTAAAATCGCAACAACTCTGATTTGTTCTTTGGAAACTCTGAATTTTTATATATTGATCATCTAAAGAAACTTTATAATCTAAGCTAATTCCAATTTCTATGACATTACCCCAAATTATCGTATAAAAATGTTTACAAAATATTATTATTGATTAAACCAAATTATTTTTTAAAGATAAAACAACATTTAAAGGTTTTAGATGTTGGAGCTTTTCTTAATTGTAGCTTAAACAAAAGGCGATTAAAAGCTTTCGCGTACTAAATATGTCACTAAAA
The DNA here is from genome assembly GCA_036023295.1 of Invenusta paracnida. Classification (NCBI taxonomy): domain Eukaryota; kingdom Metazoa; phylum Platyhelminthes; order Proseriata; family Coelogynoporidae; genus Invenusta; species Invenusta paracnida. The sequence goes on from JAYRBW010062809.1 coordinate 28,491, forward strand.
ATATAATGTTTTGGGTATATCTTTAAACCATTCAAAAGATGACTAAATTTATTTTTCAAATCGGTAATAATATAAACTGGTGATATAATCAAATTCAAACTAATGGACTATATATAGTTGCTTCATTGTGAAGTCGCATGATTATTCCCGCCTAAATGCCGGCTTCTGATTGGGTGATCGGTAGTTTTCCATCAACAATAATGCGTATAACTTTTAAAAGCGATTTATATGTATATTTATAACTGTGGGAATTTCTATATTACAAAGAGTCAATATAAACAAAAATTTTAATATTAAGGTAAATTTCAAAGTAATCAAGAGTACTAATATAAGTCGAAAAATACGTGCGCCTTACCTCCGCATAAAACTGCTCTTCTCTAAGAACCATATTCAAGAGGCGCTGAAGTTGAAAAGCGTCTATCGATCCATCGGAGGGTTCGCCGACCTCTTCCTTAGCGCCTGATAGAACGGTACCAGCGGTAGCAGCAGTGGAGATGTAGCGGCGCATCCAGCCAGGTCGTGTTTCGGCGGGTGGTCCAGGCTCGAAACCCGGACCTGCGGGTTGGAAGGATTCTAGTCGGCCTTCGGGATATCTGAGAATTGGCAGGAACGGGAAATCAGTGCGCAGTTTATGTGCATCTATAACAGACGCAGATTATCTACTTGCATGGAGATAAAATTAACGGCTAAAGATTTTATAATGTTACTGACTCAAATGGATCAAATTAATTAAAGATGTACATCCATGTAAAAAAACATATAATGTAAAATAAGTACATAGGGTATCTAGAAGTAACTACTTTCACTTTTTGATAAATTATTAAGTTTTTTGTTTGTTGTTTGTTGTTTAATTGCAAAGAAAGGAGATTTATGGATCCAGTTAATGTTATTTTTAGCAAGATGATGCTCCAGCACATACAGCCCTTTATTGAACTCTCAATTTCTCAATAGATGGCCAATAAATTCCATTGCCAGCACGAAGTCCTGATCTCACGTTATATGTCAAGGCGTGCTGCGGGGAATAACTAAATTTAGTGTGCTCAAAACAAATCCAAAAGCAGTATGGCAGTCGAAGGATTCATATAAAGCAGCAGAACGAAAAGCGTTTTGTGCCATAACTCCGAAATTTTTGATAACAATTTATAATCGCACATTTCACTGATTTTAGATGATATCAATTATGATGGTGTCCAAGTCAATTCTTTAAAGAAATAAATTGCAAACGTCCTTATGTTACAGTTGCAATGTTACGGTACATTATTTGTCTTGCCAATTACTGCAGTAACAAAAAATTTGTAATTAAAATGTATAAAATAAAACAGTTATTTAATAAAACGTTAAGGTGATATCTTTTATAATGTACAACGAAATTGAATAATTTATCAATGCTTATATATTTTACATTATATTTAGAGTTTTTGTCGATGAAATAATTCATAAATAAAAATAAAACACAAATAATAGAAACGACGTAAAGTAAATGTTTTAAAAAGCCATATGAATTGAAAAGCCAACAATCTCATAATAAAATGCAAAATTGAAATAAGTACATAAAATACAGAAAAATTAAAACACTGAGGAAGAAAGAACAGCCGTTATACATACATAAGATTAGAATTTAATGGGGGAGAGAGAGATTTAATTAA